>LPNX010259046.1:88549-201721 GCA_001517045.1 Pseudotsuga menziesii
TAAACCATGAGACCCATTCTCAAGGAGAATGGTACCCTAGTCAGTTAACTAGGGCAGTGTAAGACCCTAAAAGGTACCCTAGGGACCCCAGTGGTCTCCTGGGTTCTTGCAGATGTTATCTTGTACGCATAATATATATCTATGATCATGTGACCTACCACTTGTTAAAGTTAGTGCAACTGCGAGACCCACTCTCAGGGATGATGGTACCCTAGTCAGTTAACTAGGGCAGAGTAAGACCCTAAAAGGTACCCTAGTCTCCCTAGTAGTCTCTTGGGGTTCTTGGTATGGGACCAAGCATGTTAATTCCATGTAAAAGTCCCTAAAATGTGTTTAGGGCCCCTATATGTCTCTAGGGTATTCTGGTATGGGATCAGATAGTTTCTTGGAAACAAGGTCCAAGCAGATTCTATAGGTTGAGACAGAGACTTTTTGGTCTAGGATAAGGCAGATTCTTGGTCCCGAACCAAGCAGTTCCTACAGGAGTACCCTTGGTCAGTTACTAGGTGAATCTAGATCAAGTTTACCAAGATGATGGTGTGTGATGTCCTCTCTCCTAATTGGTTATTTCTAGGTTGTTTCTCGACAGGCTGAGCACCCCTTGATGATTTCCCTAACACCTAACCCTTAGGAGCAACATTGAGGACCATAGGATCGCATCATCCATCTTGGATCTTCCCCTTATACATTGATGATAAAATATATGAAACAATGTGCCTTGAGAGAGATAAAAATTTAATTCCTTGGTCTTGTTGGTCCTTTGGGAAAAATGGGTTGTTTTTCCATATTTATGACACACCTTGGTCTTGTGGGTATGAGGGTTACCTTGTCTTCTTATTTTAACGACCTTTGGTTGAATTATGGTCCTGTATATTTTACTTGGTCCTAGTGTCTTGATGGTGGTTACCTTTGGTATGTTGACATTTATCTTATTTTTTTTTATTTTTTGGACAATCTATCAAATTAATTTTATGGGTTTATTTTGTAAGACCATTGACCATTTTATTTTATGGTTTTTGATTTTTTGGACAATCGATCAAATTAATTTTATGATTTTATTTTGTAATACCATTGACCATTTTATTTGTGGTTTTTATTTTTTGGACAATTGGTCTCAGCTCTGTGTTCCATGTCTGGACTAGGGTTTTTTACATATCTGTAAGAAAAAAATGTCAAGGTTTTTAATGTTTCTATTCTTCTTTTATGGATAGGATCTGCTACTAGGTTGGGATGATGCTTGTCTTAGACCTGTTAGGGCTGCTATTATTGTTGATAGTACTGCTACCATAATTTTGTTGAACCATCGTCACCTACTAAGCCTGTCCAAGGCTATCGTGAGATCATCCAAGACTGTTATGACCTGTTGTAGGGTGTTATATGGGATGCTTCCTGTATCATACCTGTCAAGGATGGTATTGTCCCTAATAGGACTATTGCCATCATTTTGTTGAACTTTCATGCCCTACGAAGCTTGTCCAATGCCGTCGTGAGCTTGTCTAAAGATGTTATGACTTGTTGTAGGGTGGTGTATGGGATGCTTCCAGGATTCGATGAGCATGTAGAGTGTTGTGGGCTTTGTTGTGGGTATCATGAGACCAGTTGAGGATGTTGTGACATGTCTTACTTGAGTCATGAGTTATTTTGCTGGGCTGGTTGTTGGCTCTTACCCTAACCATGATTGTTTGTTGGAATTTACCTGAATTGTGGATTTATTGTTGGGCTGTCACTAAACTGTGGACTGTGTGTCTCTTACCCTAAGTGACTGTACTGTGCATGACTATGTACCCACCATGAGCTGTGTGTATTTTTTGTTCTCTACTAGTGTGATTGTATTGTGCATGACTGTGTCACTCTGCTGGTTGGCATCAAAGGTTTGTATCCTTACTGATATAAACCTCTTAATCTCTCTCTCTCTCAAGGTACACCATTTGTTCACCCAGTTGACTTGTCTCTTCGATGACAAGATCAAACCTAAAATTACTTGAGTATATGGTTGTATCAAAATAATTGTTACAATTCTTTAATGCTGATATTTCATGTACATTATTGTTTTATCCGTTAATCTTGTTACTATACATGGCATTTGATAAATCATCTCAAGGACCAACCTTAACACAGTGACCAATGGAGTGTTTAAGTTGAAAGAGATGAAAATTATGTTTGTAGTTATTTGCAGCGGTACTTTTCTAGATCTAACATTTTTTTAGTTTTGTTTATGTATTAAAGTATAAAATTTTGATTCCATATTTCAGACCCTAACCTAACCCTAAAAATTTAACTCCACTTCCCTCTTTTTTGGAAAACTCCTCCAAACATCTGAATATGACGCATGGTCCCAATGAAAAGACAGTCAGGGTCACAGTCCTGTTGCATGTCAAACAAACCAACAATTATGAAATTCAAGGATAAACAACAAACTTTGGAAAGTGAGGCCTCTCAATTCCCATGAAACTAGTGTGTTGACAGTTGAAGACTTGTTTCCTTACAATCCCTTAAACAAGACTTGAGAAATAAGTGCTCCTACTTTGTCTGATATGAAACAATACAAAGGTATATTTTTTTACTTATTGTGCAAAGATCTGAATATTGGTCAACATTTAATCCAAAATGTAATATGTATAAATGTTTACTTATGTGTGAAATTTACTTTAACAAGAAACTTCAATTTCTTTTATCCTAATGGGGGCTTCTTATTATCCATTCTTAGCTCAATAGATATGAAGGTTTTAGTTTTGATTGAAAGGGTGAGACTTAGGCCTCGAATGCATTACCCCCACACATTAGGTTCCTACATCCAACTTGGGAAATGAGGGATGTATTCAGGAATATACAAACCTATCCACAACTATTGACCATTTTCTATCTTTAAAATTTGTTACAAAAAGTAATGCAAAAGGATAATCCGAGGAATCCACAAGTGTGCTTAGTATTGTTAACATTTCCCCTTGCTTCATTAATTTTGTTGTAATACCTGTAATTAAAATTAAAATTATGTTACTAACAAAACTGGAAAATTATATTACTACTTGTAACAAGTTTGTGCATTTGATATTTAGTCAGTCCTGACCTTTAGCAAAGGACTCAAAATTTACTTGATGTTAGTGAGTCTTGTATTGTTTTGCTAGCTACAATCAATTTTTTTTCCCAACAAGGCACGTATCTGTACATAGCATGATCAAATATGAATTTATAAACATTCCATGAATCCTTTTTCTTTCATAACAAAGTACCTTAAAAATTTATGGTCATTGGCTCAAAATAAAATGACCCACACAAACAAGAGAAAGTAAAACAAAAATTCCCATCTATAAAAGATGGTTACTAAATGAATCAATGGAAATTAACTACAGTAAGATTGAAGGTGAGGAATTTCCATCAGTAGAAAAATTTTACTATGACCTTTTCGTAGCCAAAATTATACAAATTTAAACTTGATATAAACTATATCCTTAAGCTAATATGCTATTGCTAATTGTAATAGAAACAGTACTAGTAGGGACTCAATTCTAGAAATCAATATACAAAATAAGCATGCATAATTGTATTTTCTTATCCATAGTTTCTCTCATTGAAATCCTTAATTTTCCCACTATTTTGCAGTCGAAAAGAATAAAAAAAGAAAGTTTAGAGGTAGGTATGTGCACACATAAATGGATCAAATCCCACTCCCTTTTGTCATGAAGTATTTCCTAATGATATATTTATCTAGTTTTGGGTTCTCATTGTGGAGACCCATGTTCAAATCCTAGAGAGACATGGTATCCCAAGCACCGCAAGATAACTAATGAAGTACCTAAGACCATTCCCCCTAGGTTTTCTGCTTTTAGGCTATGCTAAACCTAGTCGATGACTAGAACATCACATTGATTCTTACAAAATTTAACTCATTTGCATGCAAAACAATGACTATACAAACAAACATGCATAGCCATTGATTTAACTTTCTTGATATACATGATCTACAACATTTTTCCTCTCAAATAGAGTTTCTCTCACTAAAATCCTTGAATTTCTATTATTTGACAATGGAAAATCCTTATCCAAGGAAAATTGAGAGGGACGTATCAACAACTTATTTTTAACCATTTTTAATCAACATGGAAGAAAAACAAGAACCCTTAGAAAGCTAAGCAGATTGACAATGTTGATATGTTGAAGAATCCAAGGAGGATGGTAGCAAAAATTAAAAATCAGCCAGAGGAGCAGTGTCGCTTAGACGACATCAACACTACATGTCACAACCAGTATAAGGAGTAGAGTTCATGTGTACAAAGGTTTGCAACGTTTCACAAAGATTCTAGAAGTGGAGGTCAATGTAAAGGGATTGGTTGGTGCACCTTTAAATATTTAAAGATCCCAAAGAGAAATAGAGGGAAAAAATGCATTACCTTTTGCAACTCTGGTACAATTACACAATCATGAACTGGTGGGAAGTGGTTGTGGGTAGTAGTACATATTGTTTGGGTTTGTTTTATATTTGTCTAATGGTGAGTTGCATCCTTACAATTTTCTATTTTGATTAAGATGATTTCTGTATTGATACCAACTCAGTCTATATTATACATTTACTAGAAGTTTCGAGTTATAGTATTTGGTAAGGTCATCAGTGGCTTGAATAACCAAGTCTAGGTAGAAATTAGGTTTGTGATATATAAAAGACAAAAATAAATACCTTTTCTAAGAAAGAAAAGAAAGAAAATCATCAAATCAAAGTTCAAACTATAGAATTGCGATGATAGACTTGCACTATCAACAAGCAACCAACTACAAGTATGATGTCTTAAAGGTCATTTTGTGTTCCAAAAAAATCTTTTTTATTCAAGTTGATGAATGAAAATGTTAGTAGATTTAGAATAGACAATAATGGTTCCGGTCCCCATGCATAGTTTCTAATACCTTCTCTTGAAAAATCCCTTTCTATGAATAATGATTACACATTACTAAACTTAGAAAAATAAGAAAGAGATTATTTGTATGCTAGATGTGAAATTTAAATAGTTCTGGAATTCTATCAAATAGGGTAAGCAACACATATCAAATATAAAAAAATTCTCTATTATTTTGGGCTTCGATGAACCAATTCAGTTGTCTCTAACATAATAAGCATTGGAACAATGTATACAATCGACAATTTGTACAAAGCCTTTATTTAAGAGTTGTAGTAACTATACAGTCTTTGCTGAAGTAATCTAAAGGTTTGAACCAAGTTATGGTGCATGCAATATTTGGTTTATAAGGTAGACTGACACTTCATATATTAACTTGTTTGGCCCTTCATACATAGACCTTATTTGATAGTTATCCAATACTTCAGTTGGATGGTTAGTATTCCTTTTCTTATATGTGACATTTGTTGGAACTTTGAATTTGTTTCAGGTATGACATTCTAGATTTGTGCCTTAACGGACCTGAGAAAAAATTCAACTCAACATTTATAAGCCATGTATAAGAGTATAGGTCAAAGTTTCTAGTTGAATAGACCTATTGGCAAGGGATGGATGTTTCTCCTTCCTTTTGATTAGTGAAGATGCAACTAAGGAAATTGTATAAAATGTAGGCCCTACTTTTAACTTTTGAGTAAAATGAGCTGAAAATTGAAGAGCTATAGGGTCCCACATTAAGAATTCATCTATTTAGTTACCCCTTCTTTGGGAAAAAATTAAAATTGCTTCAAGAAGTGGAGAGCGACCACCTTGATCATCTGCATGACACTTCAAACATATATGAAGTAGAACCAATGAATTTTGAGGGCAAGATTCCAATGATATAATGAAACCTCTAGAAAACATGACCAACATTTTTTGGTTTCCCACAATAGCTGCAATTTCCAACCGTTAATCTTGTTTTACAAGATCTTCATGCAGTGAATTCTTATTATTTTTCTCAAATGTCCAATTATAAAAAAATCAATGCCAAGTTTTCATGGCTTCCTTTACTAGGAATTCCATCTAGTATCAAATACACATCCATGCCTACTATGTGAAGATTTTGTGGATGTTTTTGTTATTTATTAGGCTTTTTCTTGATCTTTTCTATGAGATCATATTAGGGAATTACTTTTTTGTCCATAAATCTCTTACCAAAGTGTCCAAATTTAGTTCTTTGTTTACCCAAATTCTGTGTTGTTTTCTTAAGCATTTCAGATTTTGGCATGAAATACCTGCTTCATAGATGTATAGGGTGCATATACAGGTACTATGTAGGTGTGACTGAAGTCTAGTATAATTTTGTTATTAATGTGTTGAATTGATTATGTTGCCTTATATAGAAATCCATTAAAATTAGTTATGGTTTTTTCTTTCTTAGGTGGAGAGATGCTTAGTTGGAACAAGATCGAACCAAATTAGCAGAGGGATATCTTCAAGGTGATATTGAAAAATTCAGGTATTTTCCATTAGAAACAAAAAATATGGATTTGGATTTCTTGTGAACCACATGTGTTTTACTAAACCATTGCTTATGATAATAAAGCTTTCGTGTGCTGTAGTTATACTTTCCTACAGTTAGTGATGTCACATTTCACCTATTTTCATTGAGAGTAGTGCATATTAAACCATCCATGGCAAATGAGATGATTCAAGTAGTGCTTTTTATATTGTCAGAAAGGTTCATAAATTATAACTTTCTTTTTTAGAGTTTTCCTGTACTTGTAATCACTGTCAATATTATTTATTAATAATTATAAAAAGGTTTGAAAATTAACCAGATCGACATTGAATGGTCTAATTTTACTTAGTACTTGGACAAATCTCAAAACTACCCTGGACTCATTGATCCAGATTGATAAGAAATAAAAAAGAAAAGGTGAATAACAAAGGTATTCATTAGACTTAGGACATGACAACCATTAAACTAAAGGACTTCATAAAACTAAGGAAAATAAAACAGAAACCATTAAACTTGTAAATCAATTAGGACTCTATGAGTGGAAACCAGGAAAATACATAGATTTGCAAGGGTACATCCAACTTAGTTGGCAGTTTGTGGTCCAATTAGGTTGATGTTGTATGAAAATGCAAAAAAATAGGGTAATTTGGGCTCCGAACAACCAAGAATCCACATAATGTTATGACATTTATATTGGGAGAGGCATGCTCCTGCAAAGCTCCCAAATTTTTAGGAAGTGCTGCCCTTTCTTTTGGAATGTGTTAGCACTCAGAATGTACCCAGGTTGTAAAAGGTAAATCCCAAGGTAACAACAAAAACCACTTTAGAAAGAAACTGGCTTTTCTTTCCAGAGAGGGATCTCTCAAATACAGATTTTAAAAGGCTAGATATAAATCTACACTCAAAGATCATATAGATGGTTGACACATTACACATAACCATTGGGCAATGGAGTCACATATATGTAAATATATTACAAAGAAATATGCATGAGATTTTATCAAAGGCAAGATAACCATTCAATCATAGTCGTTCATTTAGTTCATGTGGGACAGAAGAAATAATGAACAGTCCATCAATACAGAGCATCAAGAGATGAGTTCTATATCAAATTTAGTAGAAACATTAATAGAATATTTGAGACAATGATCAGAGCATAAACAATATGAATTCCAACCATTAACCACTATGTTCCAGATATGAAGAAAACAAAATGGAGTGAAACACTGGAAAAAAAATCACAAAGGAAGGGAAAAAACAGACTGTAATGTAAACAGCACGAGAATCTCTGATAAACGCATGCATTCGGCTTTGTTATTCAAAAATATATGTCTTCAAGAAAATATTCATCAATAATATGGGTTCCAACCCCCATAATATAAAATAAATGCAATTATATAGATAAAATTATTTTCTTCTTCCAAGAAGATTTGTAACCGAATAACCTGCTTAATCAAAGTCTTGTAACTATATTCCTAATTCCTAGGAATAAACTACTGGCTTCGATCCTAACATATTATTAAATTAAAATCAACTCGATGACAAGGCCCGTCCAAGTAGCTCCTCAGCGCGCAACACCTGTGTTCATGAATGAAGGATGTACTTTGTCTTTCCAAATCTTTCTATGGCTCTCCACTGCTCAGCGCTTGGAATATCATATTCAAACATCTCTCGAATAGACACCTCCAGCTCCATGTAGGCTTCATAAGACACTTTAGGAAACCCTCCCCTCGTGATCAGGAACTTCTGCAATATCTCTAAATCTTCGGTCAGCTTATCCACGATGACTTTCCCTGTCAGCCCCTTTTCCAGATTGTCAAATTTAGAATGATCCATACAGCTTCGTACCAACAAGCTGTGATAATGCTCTTGAGAAAAAATTCGTCCCTCCTCATCCCAAAAGGAAGGAAGGCCATCTTCAAATAATTCTTTAAAAGCTTGCTTGAATTCATTAACCTGTGAAATCATTTCATCAGCTTCGTCTTGTACTATTTTCATTAGATGGTGTTTATGAATAAACCTTTTGGCCCACAATACCATTGCTACTCTGTCCTTTACTCCTATATCATGCAATTTTTGGTAAGTCAATGAATTTAATAAATTTAGTGCATTCTGAGCTATGCCAAGGGGTTTCCTCTCCATAGTTTCATTTACTAACTTCATTCTTTGATTGGCTAGATTGATCAATATGCTTTGATCATCAATGAAGTTCAAATATTGCCTGAACTTAGTAATTTCTACGGATAATGTATCCCAAATTATGTGCTTTGCTTCGTGGAGAGGCCCCTTTCCCATGTTCCTTTCTTTCAATTCATTAAATTTCTTTTGTAGCTGACTTTTATCTTGCAATATTCTATTCTTATTTTCAGTCACTTTGGCTAGCTCAGATTTGACTTTTTCATTTTCCACCTTTAATTCTCTTATTTCTTCATCTTTTAGGCTGACTTTGGACATGGGCACTAGTAGGTCATCTGCAGAGAAATCATTTCATGGTTTTTCAATATTCACAATAGACAAGTCTTCGTCAATGGGAGTTTGGCTCATTAATTCCTCCATGATCTCTTTTTCTTCATTTTGATCTTTTTTCAGCTGTGAGATTTGTGCTATTAACTCGTTCCATTCTGCTTGCCACTTATCCTTTTATTCTTGTAATTTTATAGACTTTCCTTTATACTCCATCATATCCTGATAAATCCTGTCCTTTTCCTCTTGTAATGCTAACAATTCGGATGATTGAACATGTTATGTACTTGGGATCTTTAGCCTTTTCTTCAATACCTGGAGGGCGTTGTCTTTTTCTTCTAGGAGTCTTTTGATTGCCTGGGTGTTAAATTTTTCATTTCTTGAGCTTATGATGTCTGCTTGTAGCTTTTTTATTTGAATGGAATTAGGCTTATTTTCTACTTTTTCATGTTTTAACTGAACTTCCAATTTGTCTACCAAACCTTGTAATTTATTAACTCTCATCATAGAATGCAATAAATTAGAATAAATAATGTCCCCTGTTTGTTTATGTAGCTGTATTTTATCTAGTACACAAATCTTGTATAATCTCACTTCCATTTCTGACATCTTCTTATCACTTACCATGGCCAATTTAAAATTATTTCTTTCTACGTCCCTGTCAAAACCCCAAAATTTTGAAAAATTTAAAACTTTTAAAATAACATATAATCACATTAAAAGCAGTTGTTAACTGGTTGATTAGTTTATGCTATTTAAAATGTAACTGAATAGTTATTTAAATATTCTGTACTTTGAAAAGCATTTTTCGTTTCAGCTACTGATTAAATTTCTGTTTGCGACATAAGGTGATTTGTCGTAAGGGCTGGGCTTACTTAGCTTTCGAGCTAACGTAGCCATTTTCTTCTATTACAGATATACAGGTAAGAAGTATGGCTCGATGCTAACAAGTCTTTGAATTTACAGTTCAGATTCTGCACACACTTTGTTTAGTAAAAGTTTATACATGCTAGACAAAAAAATATCATACTTCTCAAGGTAAAATCTTGTTATTTCTGCTATACTTTCCTTTGGGACTTATTACTAAAATGAAATGCATTTTTCATAAGCACACAGTAGAAGACTATACCATACAGGGTCATGAGGTTTAGTAGATTTATAAGTATGAAAAACTTAAATGTTTCTCCTGAAAATAAGTATAAGAACTTATATACTAAATTCTTTACCTAACAGCTTAATATGGTCGAAAGATCACAGCTTCACAGGTTTATCCCTTTTTGTCAAGTTATAATAATAACATTCCATGCTTAGCTTGCATACTGTTCAGTTTTTCAACTGATGAGGACTATTATTAAAATCAATCCATAAATTCTCTTACTGAAACATCTAAGATTTAGGATCTGAAACAAGTATCCCATTTATAGTTAAAAAGTCTATAATCCCTTAGAAGACTTAACTCATTCCATAAGTAATCATTTGGTCGGAAACCCAAGCTGTTAAAATAAATCCTAAACTCATTATCTTCAATTATTTAATGATGTATTAAGACTAGATTAACAATAAAGAAGATAGAAAGAGTATTTCAGTTCTATTCTAGCTTGCTTAGGGAGTCTCTCATAAAATTCTGAGTTTGGGTGTGACATAGTCTAGTTGTCACTAAAAGAATTCAAGGATGAGTTATCATTATCCATAAATATCTAATTTATTTAAAAAAGACAACTAAATCGAATGAAGACTAACCTAATAGAGACACCAATTATTTTTATAAAAAATACATACATCAAGGAATAGGTAGGTTTATCATCTTCCTTTGAAACCCAAAATAGTTGGCATAGAGATTGTAAACTATAACAACTAAACAAAAATCATAATCTACTATCCTAAAACACATAACAAACCTTTAGGCTTGAGTGCACTATGCTATGGTATAAACATATAAACTCTATGATCATAACAATGGATTAAACTACAAACAATACGTAGCATAGAATATATTAAACAAAACATATTATACAATATGTATATTCCAAGTACTAAAGAATTAAACCCTTCGTAGCATGCAATCTATATAATTCTTGTTACTAATCATGCATTGTGGCGATATGGTGTAGGTATACATCAAGGTTTATAACTTATTATAAATCATTCTAGCGATGATTTTGATTGACAACAATCATCGGTCGTGGACCTTGGAGTGAAAACCATATGATGCCAATTATTAAAAGAGCTACATGGGTGCATATTATCCATTCGTTGGCACTATAAGTGGTTGACTGAACCCTAACTCTTCATTCCATTTCGCCCTCGGGCCTCTTGGTCGCTCTGCATCATTTCGGAACCCTGCTGGTAATGTGTTGACCGCCATTGCACCTTCATTACTCTTGCTCCACGTGAGTTTCAAATACTACACTATGAGTTCTTTAGAGTGTTTACCTCGAGTTGATTTGCCTCTGTGGAACCGCCGTACGTTTACTTGTCTCGACTGGTGACAGTCCAACCCTTTTCTTGCACCCTCCAGTGGATTATCCTTTCAAATAACGTGGCTGTTTTTTTGTTAGCCGGTCGGTGAAAAACAATAAGAAGAAGGCTACAACGTTAGGGTTTATCTGGGGTCTCCTTTCTGCTGTAGGTTGAATGATAAAAGAATACCAGTCACTCTGCCATCGAATGGCAACCTCCTCGCTGGAACAAGTCACGGCTTCACATCGAGGCTATCAGCTGATAAGGTAACACTTGAATTGGTTATTTTTATTGTACAGTAAAATTTTATAGTTATTATTTATCTTTTAAATACATGCTAACAGTCGGCTGTAAAATAAATCTCCTCGCAGGTGAACCTGCTACACTTCAATGCCTTTTCCGGATTCAAGGTTACAGCTCTAGCTATGGTAAGCCCTGGGTCCTTCCATGGCTTATCATCTTTGTTTGCATCTTAAGGATGGTGTTGGTTGTTACTACGGCCATTCTGTCCTTGTGGTTTTTGAGCTGTTTGTTTTAATGTTTACTCTAAGGGTATAACCCTAGCTTTGAAAAGAGTCCTCCGGCTACGGCCGTGAATGTAAGGTTTCGATTTTAAAAACAGTAGGGTTTATAAAAACAAAAATGCAGGCTGTAAGCCTTCGTGCTATTACTGTGTTAAAGAGTTTTTACAGGCCGTGAGCCTTGCTTTTACTGTATTAAAGTTTTACAGGCCGTGAGCCTTGCATTTACAGTTATGGGTTAATAAATGAACAGAGTTTTCAGTCTTATGTGATTACTTATCATGGGTAGGGTTTTTACCCTCTGTTCTACCATATTTTGAAAACTGGTTCTTTTTCTTGTATTTACTTAATGCTGTATTGAAAAGATAAAAGAAAACAAAAGAATGCTTAATGTGCTTCATTTAATAGCCCAGCTGTAAATGTTATTAGTTATTTTTATTTAATAAGATTTAGGATGAAGAGACATTTGTCTCGTTAGGTTACTGATTAGGTTTATAAACATTTAAGCTTGAAGGTCGAGCATGCTGTACTCAAGTCTTTTCTTCTTGTACAGATTTACTTTTGTAAGTATCAATGCATCATTTTTTATTTAAGGTCTGTTTTTAAGAAGAAATAAATCTTCAAGCTTAGAACAGCCTTAAAGTGTTGTTTTACAATGCAACCACTGTGAACCCTTGTGTTATTTTTATAATTATTATTTATTTGTAATAAATAACTATATAGGGTTTTAATCCCTTTTTATTTATAGTTTGTAAAAAATATTGTTTTCGATTTTAATATAATATAAAATAATAATATTCTTTTGTATCTATGGGTAAAATCATTACCCTAATGGCTAAGATCGTTATATGAGCAGTTCTATTATTTACCTTTGATTTTATAAGCATCTGAGTTAGTTAAATAAATGAAATTGCTTTACAGATTTTCTATCACGTTAAATACCTGAGTTATAATAGGTCCTCCTTGTATTTAACTTTGATTGTTTTTATAATTATTGGAATACTATTCACTATTTACTTCTTTGTAGTTTTTACTATTCTTTCAAAACTCTGCTGTAAATAGTTTATTTCCTTAGTTGAAAATGTTTACTTATGAATGTTTTACTTATAATTATTCTACAAGAACGAATTATTAACATACTTCTATTCAGAAAAAGAGCATAAACTATGTAACCTATACAACTTAGTTTGAAACAAAAGAAACAAATCGACCAGAAAGGAATAAACATTATAATACACATTATCTACAGTCTTGAATTGTTAACAGTAATTTATAATACTAGTTCTTACTTAAACTTATTTTAATAAAGAAACTATCCTGTTACGTAGAATGAACTATAGTAAGTACTATAAAATTCTAATTGATCCTTTACTATCTAAACTTTACAGTAGAGACAAATAACAGTACTAAAAATTAACTTTTCTTTCATTGTTCTGTCTATAAGAAAATAACATGTAAGTTTATGGAAACACTTGAAGTAGCTAAATAGGAACTTGGTTCAGAAGAATACTACTTCTGATCACCGAGATACTATGCTAGAGTACGGTATGGTGATACCAGATGTGGAAAAACACAGTACTACTAATAGATTTACTTATGGTATTCTGCAATACTAACTTTACTGAAATTTAATTAACTACTTCAGACCTATAAATAGACATAACATGCATCCATTTAAAATCAGTAAACATAAAGAAATAATTACAGAACCTGTTTAAACTGTGGACAACAACAACAATGGGAGGCCGTTCCTCCCTACCAACTCCTGGAGAACACTCAGACAGCGACTTCTTAGGACCCCCAAGCTTGCTCTGGTCTCCCTGGCTGGAACTAGGTGCAGCAAGTCAGATACTAGTCTTCAACTCAGTATTAACTCAGAACTTATCAGTAAGTTCTCCCAGCTAAGAAGCTGTAAAATAACCAAGTTACTACAACATTCCTCTCAAACAACTTCCTTACTATTTTCCCCTCTTCCTCAATTAATTTCCTGAATAACATTCACTTGAATGCATTCTCTCTGGAAAATAACTGAGTAGCCTCAGCTCTCTTCATTGAGTACTTTTAAAAGATTGCCTAGGTCTTGTTTTGGTTAACTGTCATTTAATAAGCCACCTGCTCAGATTCCACTTTCTTGGGGAATCATGACCCCAAATATAGGGAAGTTTCCACCTGCAACTTAGGAAGTGTTTGAGGATGCTGCCACTTGTCGTTTGCCTGCCACCTAGTTCCATCCACCAGTTTGACCAGTAACCTCTTTTTAACAGCCCTCCCATGCTGTTGTCTCCATAATTTATTTATTAAATAATAAAATATTCTGAATTACACTCCATTATTGTTGACTCTGCTGAGTCATCAATCCCTACTTAGGATTAATTTTAACATAATGTATCAGAAATATAATAAAACAATTTACATAATTTTACAAAATTGGGGTATGTGACATACACACCCCCTTAAAATGTAACATCGTCCTCGATGTTACTTATTCTTCATCCTATGCTACCTCCTGGAACAGATTCAGGTATGCTCCCTGCATCTTACTTTCCAGTTCCCAGGTAGCTTCTTCAGGACTAAGGTGCTTCCATTGCACCTTCAACTGTCCAATTGTGCGATTTCGCAGAGTAATTTCCCTCCTCCCAAGGATACAGTCCGGTTCCACCAGAACTTCTCCTTATGGTTCCACCTATACAACATTCCAATCAATTACATGAGTAGCATCATGAACATACATTTTCAGAACAAAAATATGAAAAGCATTATGCACTTTTAAGTTAAGGCGGTAACGCTAGCTGATATGCAACTTGACCAATTCTGGATAAAATTTTCAAACGGACCACAGTAACGTGGTGCTACTTTTGCACAACTCCCGAGTATTAGGGAGATCTTCTTTGGTCTTACCTTTATAAACGCGTGCTTACCCACCTAGAACTCTTTAGGAGTTCTTTTCAAATCTGTTTGGCTCTTTTGCCGATCCTGTGCTACCTTCAAATTTTCGTGCATTTGTTTCACAATCTGTTCCATTTCCTTCAATAATTCTGAAATTCTTCTGGGGTACAAACTCTTTTTTCTTGAATTCAGACTGATTACCATTCTTTTTAGCCTTCCAATTGGCTATTCCTTCCTTCTTTTTGTTTTGTTCAAAACTGAAATTTGCTTTTCGCATGGCTTCTTCCAGAGTTTTGGAGTTATCATATTCGATTCTGTCTTTTATATGTTATGGCAAGCAGCTGAGAAACCACTGTACCTTCGGTTTCTCATCAACTAAATACGGCACATACCTTAACAGACTTACGAACTTGCTGTTTAAGTATTTCATAGTCATGGACCCAAGCTTTAACTCATAAAACTCCTTGGCCCTTTCTTCATAGTACTGTTCAGACAGGAACTTCTTCTTCAAGTACCTTTTGAAAGTACTCCAATTGACCTCTTTTTCTTTAATCCCTTTAACCCTCTTCAAATCTTGCCACCATATATCTGCCTTCCCTGAAAGGTTATATATGGCCATTCTCGCCTTCAGCTGGTTTGAATAATTATAAATCTGAAAGTATTTTCTCATCCCGAATAACCAAGATTCTGCCTCTTATCCTTTTTCCATTTCTCCATTGAAGGTTGGGGGTTTTATTTTCTTGAACTCCCCAGAGATCTCTTCGTAAGGTCTGTACTTTTTCTTTCTCTTATACACCTCTGCTTCGCTACTATCACTGGTAGAATAATAGCTCTGTTGTTCCTTAAGGCCTTCAGATGAGGAGCTACTATCAGATTTAGCTAGTTTCATCTTTTTGGACCCTTTTTTATGACTAGCTTCTTCAGATTCAGACCTTCTATTTCTCCCTTCAGTCTGAAATTTCTCTATCAGAATTTGATTTAACTCCTCCTGAGTCTTCAGAATTCATTCATTATCCTTCTTGACTGATTCTAATTCAGTCTTTAGACCTTTTATGGTCTGTATCAATTCTGAGGAGTGAGCAGTTATCTCCTCAATCACAGGTTCTCTAGACATCTGTCTGGTCTCAGTGTTTGGAGAGTTCTCTTCATCATAATCTCTTAAGTTCTCCATACCTGCCTGTTAGATTCAGAAAAAAAATAATTTTCTGCTTTTCACATAAAACAAAGTACAGATTAATATATTATTTTTACTGTTCCGCGGAAAGTAATTCGGCCACATCAATGCCTAGTGTTTGAACCATGCTCTGATACCACATGTCAAAACCCCAAAATTTCAAAAAATTTAAAACTTTTAAAATAACATATAATCACATTAAAAGCAGTTGTTAACTGGTTGATTAGTTTATGCTATTTAAAATGTAACTGAATAGTTATTTAAATATTCTGTACTTTGAAAAGCATTTTTCGTTTCAGCTACTGATTAAATTTCTGTTTGTGACATAAGGTGATTTGTCGTAAGGGCTAGGATTACTTAGATTTCGAGCTAACGCAGTTGTTTTCTTCTATTATAGATATACAGGTAAGAAGTATGGTTCGATGCTAACAAGTCTTTGAAGTTACAGTTCAGATTCTGCACACACTTTGTTTAGTAAAAGTTTATACATGCTAGACAGAAAAATATCATACTTCTCAAGGTAAAATCTTGTTATTTCTGCTATACTTTCCTTTGGGACTTATTACTAAAATGAAATGCATTTTTCATAAGCACACAGTAGAAGACTATACCATATAGGGTCATGAGGTTTAGTATATTTTTAAGTATGAAAAACTTAAATGTTTCTCCTGAAAATAAGTATAAGAACTTATATACTAAATTCTTTACCTAACAGCTTAATATGGTAGAAAGATCATAGCTTCACAGGTTTATCCCTTTTTTTCAAGTTATAATAATAACATTCCATGCTTAGCTTGCATACTGTCCAGTTTTTCAACTGATGAGGACTATTATTAAAATCAATCCATAAATTCTCTTACTGAAACATCTAAGATTTAGGATCTGAAACAAGTATCCCATTTATAGTTAAAAAGTCTATAATCCCTTAGAAGACTTAACCCATTCCAGAAGTAATCATTAGCTCGGAAACCCAAGCTGTTAAAATCAATCCTAAACTCATTATCTTCAATTATTTAATGATGTATTAAGACTAGATTAACAATAAAGAAGATAGAAAGAGTATTTCAGTTCTATTCTAGCTTGCTTAGGGAGTCTCTCATAAAATTCTGAGTTTGGGTGTGACATAGTCTAGTTGTCACTAAAAGAATGCAAGGATGAGTTATCATTATCCATAAATATCTAATTTATTTAAAAAAGACAACTAAATCGAATGAAGACTAACCTAATAGAGACACCATTTATTTGTATAAAAAATACATACAGCAAGGAATAGGTAGGTTTATCATCTTCCTTTGAAACCCAAAATAGTTGGCATAGAGATTGTAAACTATAACAACTAAACAAAAATCATAATCTACTATCCTAAAACACATAACAAACCTTTAGGCTTGAGTGCACTATGCTATGGTATAACCATATAAACTCTATGATCATAACAATGGATTAAACTACAAACAATACGTAGCATAGAATATATTAAACAAAACATATTATACAATATGTATATTCCAAGTACTAAATAATTAAACCCTTCGTAGCATGCAATCTATATAATTCTTGTTACTAATCATGCGTTGTGGTGATATGGTGTAGGTATACATCAATGTTTATAACTTATTATAAATCATTCCAGCGATGATTTTGATTGACAACAATCATCGGTCGTGGACTTTGGAGTGAAAACCATATGATGCCAATTATTAAAAGATCTACGTGGGTGCATATTATCCATTCGTTGGCACTATAAGTGGTTGACTGAACCCTAACTCCTCATTCCATTTCGCCCTCGGGCCTCTTGGTCGCTCTGCATCATTTCGGAACCCTGCTGGTAATGTCTTGACCGCCATTGCACCTTCATTACTCTTGCTCCACATGAGTTTCAAATACTACACTGTGAGTTATTTAGAGTGTTT
Source organism: Pseudotsuga menziesii (assembly GCA_001517045.1). Taxonomy (NCBI): domain Eukaryota; kingdom Viridiplantae; phylum Streptophyta; class Pinopsida; order Pinales; family Pinaceae; genus Pseudotsuga; species Pseudotsuga menziesii. The sequence continues at coordinate 106,354 of LPNX010259046.1, forward strand.
ACCTTGGGTTTATTTTCCTCTGTGGAACCGCCGTACGTTTACTTGTCTCGACTCGTGACAGTCCAGCCTTTTTCTTGCACCCTCCAGTGGATTATCCTTTCAAATAACGTGGCTGTTTTTTTGTTAGCCGGTCGGTGAAAAACAATAAGAAGAAGGCTGCGATGTTAGGGTTTATCTGGGGTCTCCTTTGTGCTGTAGGTTGAATGATAAAATAATACGAGTCACTCTTCCATCGAATGGCAACCTCCTCACTGGAACAAGTCACGGCTTCACATCGAGGCTATCAGCTGATAAGGTAACACTCAAATTGGTTATTTTTATTGTACAGTAAAATTTTATAGTTATTATTTATCTTTTAAATACATGCTAACAGTCGGCTATAAAATAAATCTCCTCGCAGGTGAACCTGCTACACTTCAATGCCTTTTCCGGATTCAGGGTTACAGCTCTAGCTACGGTAAGCCCTGGGTCCTTCCATGGCTTATCATCTTTGTCTACATCTTAAGGATGGCGTTGGTTGTTACTACGGCCATTCTGTCCTCGTGGTTTTTGAGCTATTTTTTTTAATGTTTACGCTAAGGGTATAACCCTAGCTCTGAAAAGAGTCCTCCGGCTACGGTCGTGAATGTAAGGTTTCAATTTTAAAAACAATAGGGTTTATAAAAACAAGAATGCAGCCTGTAAGCCTTCGTGCTATTACTGTTTTAAAGAGTTTTTACAGGATGTGAGCCTTGCTTTTACTGTATTAAAGTTTTACAGGCCGTGAGCCTTGCATTTACAACTATGGGTTAATAAATGAACAGAGTTTTCAGTCTTATGTGATTACTTATCATGGGTAGGGTTTTTACCCTCCGTTCTACCATATTTTGAAAACTGGTTCTTTTTCTTGTATTTACTTAATAATGTATTGAAAAAGATAAAAGAAAACAAAAGAATGCTTACTGTGCTTCATTTAATAGCCCAGCTGTAAATGTTATTAGTTAATTTTATTTAATAAGATTTAGAATGAAGAGACATTTGTCTCGTTAGGTTACTGATTAGGTTTATAAACATTTAAGCTTGATGGTCGAGCGTCCTGTACTCAAGTCTTTTCTTCTTGTACAGATTTACTTTTGTAAGTATTAATGCATCATTTCTTATTTAAGGTCTATTTTTAAGAAGAAATAATTCTCCAGGCTTAGAACAGCCTTAAAGTGTTGTTTTACAATGCAACCACTATGAACCCTTGTGTTATTTTTATAATTATTATTTATTTGTAATAAATAACTATCTAGGGTTTTAACCCCTTTTTATTTACAGTTTGTAAACAATATTGTTTTCGGTTTTAATATAATATAAAATAATAATATTCTTTTGTATCTATGGGTAAAATCATTACCCTAATGGCTAAGCTCGTTATATGAGCAGTTCTATTATTTACCTTTGATTTTATAAGCATCTGAGTTAGTTAAATAAATGAAATTGTTTTACAGATTTTCTATCAGGTTAAATACCTGAGTTATAATAGGTCCTCCATGTATTTAACTTTGATTGTTTTTATAATTATTGGAATACTATTCACTATTTACTTCTTTGTAGTTTTTACTATTCTTTCAAAACTCTGCTGTAAATAGTTTATTTCCTTAGTTGCAAATGTTTACTTATGAATGTTTTACTTATAATTATTCTACAAGAATGAATTATTAACATACTTCTATTCAGAAAAAGAGCATAAACTCTGTAACCTGTACAACTTAGTTTGAAACAAAAGAAACAAATCGACCAGAAAGGAATAAACATTATAATACACATTATCTACAGTCTTGAATTGTTAACAGTAATTTATAATACTAGTTCTTACTTAAACTTATTTTAATAAAGAAACTATCCTGTTACGTAGAATGAACTATAGTAAGCAGTATAAAATTCTAACTGATCCTTTACTATCTGAACTTTACAGTAGAGACAAATAATAGTACTAAAAATTAACTTTTCTTTCATTGTTCTGTCTATAAGAAAATAACATGTAAGTTTATGGAAACACTTGAAGTAGCTAAATAGGAACTTGGTTCAGAAGAATACTACTTCTGATCATCGAGATACTGTGCTAGAGTACGGTCTGGTGATACCAGATGTGGAAAAACACAGTACTACTAACAGATTTACTTATGGTATTCTGCAATACTAACTTTACTGAAATTTAATTAACTACTTCAGACCTATAAATAGACATAACATGCATCCATTTAAACTCAGTAAAAATAAAGAAATAATTACAGAACCTGTTTAAACTGTGGACAACAACAGCAATGGGAGGCCGTTCCTCCCTACCAACTCCTGGAGAGCGCTCAGACAGCGACTTCTCAGGACCCCCGAGCTTTCTCTGGTCTCCCTGGCTGGAACTAGGTGCAGCAAGTCAGATACCAGCCTTCAACTCAGTATTAACTCAGAACTTATCAATAAGTTCTCCTAGCTAAGAAGCTGTAAAATAACCAAGTTACTGCAGCATTCCTCTCAAACAACTTCGTTACTATTTTTCCCTCTTCCTCAATGAATTTCCTGAATAACATTCACCTGAATGCATTCTCTCTGGAAAATAACTGAGCAGCCTCAGCTCTCTTCATTGAGTACTTTTAAAAGATTGCCTAGGTCTTGTTTGGGTTAACTGTCATTTAATAAGCCACCTGCTCAGATTCCACTTTCTTGGGGAATCATGATCCCAAATATAGGGAAGTTGCCACCTGCAACTTAGGAAGTGTTTGAGGATGCTGCCACTTGTCTTTTGCTTGCCACCTAGTTCCATCCACCAGTTTGACTAGTAACCTCTTTTTAACAACTCTCCCATGCTGTTGTCTCCATAATTTATTTATTAAATAATAAAATATTCTGAATTACACTCCATTATTGTTGACTCTGCTGAGTCATCAATCCCTACTTAGGATTAATTTTAACATAATGTCTCAGAAATATAATAAAACAATTTACATAATTTTACAAAATTGGGGTATGTTACAGTCCCTGGTAGAAATGAAGGAATTTTTTGGATTATTTAAACTCCTCACATGCGGGAGTAGATTCCTTGTCTCTTCTATGGACTGCTTTTGCTTCTCCACATAACTAGTCATGACCTCTTCTTTAGACTTGAAAACTGGTCCTGATTCTGAATTATCTACACCTTTAAAAGAAAACTGACTCACCTGTACAGATTTTGTAGGGACCAAAACAACTATTTTTAAATCATCTGAAATGACTTCACTTAAAGCTTTATCCTCTTGAAACAACTTGGCCTTTTTATGTGAAACATCCTCATCTATCAGCATACTTTCAACTCCAGAAAGACTTCTTTTAACCAAAATATTTGAAACATCTATCACTTGAGAGACTGCAACCTGTATACTGCTTGTATTTTCATCAGATCATGGAATTTCCATAAAGTGAAGCAAATTGGAGGCTTCATTCAGGCCTTTAACAACTTGGTGTTCAAATGGATTATTTTTGTTACCTTTTTTTCTCAAAGAAATTATATGGTAAGGGTCATAATTCACCCTTTGCTCTCTTTGAAAATCCATGCTTTCCAACAATTTCTCTATGAACACTAGAGCACCTTTATTTTTAAAAATAAAAGAGCCAACTTTAAGAGGGAACTTGATACTCGAAGATTTCTTAAAAGATCCAAAGTGTTCTTCTTCAGCATGCACTCTCTGTCTCATATATTCCAATGCAAAAACTCTGGGACTAAGAAAAGCAAGTAGCCTATAAGGCTCTCCAGTAAAACCATATATTCTCAAAATGGTGAAATCCTTGTACAAAAACCAATCTCCGACCCTATCCTCAGGTGAGAACTGCATCATGCTTTTCATTTCTTCTAATACCTAGGGTAACACTTTGTCAAACAACATCTTGTATAGTTCTGACATGATAGAATTTGCAAATTCAAACATGTTGATTTGCTTGGGAAAATCTGAAGAAAATATGGTACTTAAAAACTGCAATTCGGTGACATTCAAACATAGCAACATGTTCAGCAAATAAGTTTGAAACTTGAAAAATATGACTTTCGGAAACTCACTCAACTGGAGATGTATAGCTTTTGCCAAATACTCGTCTAAATTGAAGACATGAACTGACTGAGACTCAGAACTCATCGAACTCATTTTTAATAGGAAGCCTAGAATGACTTCATTGACACGGCAATCATCATCTAAACCCAAGACTTGAAAGACTAAGGACACGACTAATTGAACCTCATCTCTAAAAATGTGAACATGGTATGGCAGGAAAAGACCATCTAGTGACTGACCCTCATTCAAGATGCTGGATAGGAATTTGCAGCGGACCTCAGTTTCACAATTTTTGTACACTTCAACTAAAATGTACTCGTTTACAGGCTCACGATTATCGGGATAATTTGCGGGCAATTTCAGGTTTTCACGGATGACCTTGGCATTAATTTTACATAGTATCGTAGATGTAGAATGACTTACAATAACTCTCTGACAAGAAGAATAGTTAACTACACACCACTCGGAAAATTTGGGAAAATGCAGGGTCTGCTCAATAGAGAAATGGTATAAAAATGATTTACAAGCATTTATAATATCATTACCCTGTGAATTGTATTTCCATAATCTCTCTTTGCTGACTGATACACTTCCCACAGACAAGAAAGGATCACATACCCCTCTATCCCTATCAACCAGGTATTCTTCTCTCTCGTCAAGAATACGGTTAAACCCTTGCAAATCTTTCCCTTTATCCATAATACAGACAACAATGGTAATTCGGTGGATGAATTTTAGGTATTCGGGACTTACCAGTTACTATGGCCGCATATATCCAAGGTTGACTGTCAAAGGGTGGCGAGCAAGCAGTCCTTTTCATTTGTCCGGCGTGAATAAAAAATAGTTCTTCAACAAGTCAACTTTACTTATATAGGAGCCCACTCCGGAGGCCCCCCTTCAGCGGTTTCTTCCAAACTGCTTTTGCCCGCGGAATGCACCACAATATGCCGCCTGTACCATGGTTTCCACTCCGCTACCACCTTTTGTTTCCAACCATCGTGCAACTTCCCGCTCCGGATCCATCAACGACCATCGATGTAATTTCCCTTTATTTCCTAGCCGTCGAATGAGGCTATACGTACCCTATTCCCCCGACCTTCTTTGTTTTATCAAATGTGCAAGTCTACGAGGCAGGGTTCACAATGACCGTATATTTCATCGAACTGGATCTGTGACCGTTGATCTTCATATCTCATCGAACACCCCGTATGTCCTTATCCTTCTTGCATCTTCATAAAGCGGACACATTATAAGCCGTCGATCTCCATTTCCTCATTTTACACCATTGGATCCTGTGATAATTCATTTCTTACTCACCCTTTGTTATATTTTATACCATAATATTTAACCAAAGTTTTCAAACAACCATTATTTCTTCTTGACCATGGTCCTTCGACCCTCTTCTAGGCAGAGGTGTTAACAACTGGCTCCATCTGGGGATGATATCCTCCCTATGAGGTATCAAAGAACTCGTAGACCAGGTGCCTATATTTAATCTTTCATAATAGCTTCTAGAAAACTAGTCTTTTGTTTTTCGTAACTATATCATTTTTATTTATTTTTTAGAAAGGAATGGCACGCCTCCTGAATCTTAGGGCCTTCACCGCGGGCTTCAAACACATTCGGCCTACCATCCATATTGGCTTGTAAAGAAAAATAAATATTTACAGGCTATAATACAATTTTTACCCTCCTCCTTAGGACAGGTAATGCTTTAGATATCTTCCATTAACATGGTTACTATCCAGAGGAACCCTGTTTGGGTATTCTAGTAGAAATTGGTTTTGTCCTCTGTATCCAGCAACAACATAAGGACCTACCCACATATGATCAAATTTCCCATGTTTGTCTTCTTTAGGAGCATCCCACTTCAAGACCAAATCATCAATCTAAAACTGTTCTTCTTTAATTCTTCTATCAAAAGTATTCTTCATTTTTTCTTGATGTAACTGCACCTTGTCATAAGCCTTATTCCTTCGCTCTTCCAGCTCAATGATCTGATTTATCCTTCTTTGCATGTGATTCGGTTCTTCTTGTTGGTCTTGGAAATATCTCATAACTGGAACACCTAACGACGCTGGAAAAACAACTTCAGTTCCGTACACTAGTTGGAACGGAGACATGCGAATTGCCCTTTTGGTACTAATCCTGTCAGCCCATAGATCAAATTTGAGCTTGGTGTGCCACGACTTTTTATTATCCTCCAACAGCTTCCTGACGATTCTTACTAGGCTTTTATTTGAAGATTCAGCTAACCCATTTCCCCGCGGATAATAGGCAGTTGAATGATTGAGACTTATATGATATTTCTGACAGAAATCAATCATTTTCTTGGATTTAAAAGTAGCTGCATTGTCTGTTACTATTCTTTTGGGGCATCCAAATCGAGCCAATATGTTTACCTCAAGAAAATCCATGATTACAATTTCAGTAGCTCTTCTGGTGGGAATCACTTCAATCCATTTTGTGAAATAATCCATAGCTGTCAGAATCCATTTGTGTTGTCCCGATGAATTTGGGTTTATTTCACCAATAAAATCCAAACCCCACTGTTGGAAAGGAGCTTCTATCATTATTGGATTTAAAGGAAGAGGAAGTACTTTTCTCTTACCATAAAAAATATGGCATTGATGACACCTGCTGGTTTCTTTATACACATCTGAAAATAATGTAGGCCAATAATAAACTGTTCTTAGAATTTTATTTGCAGTTACCTTCCAAGAATGATGTCCTCCACAATCTCCCTTATGAAATTCTTTGCTTGTTTGTTGAGCTTCATTTTCTAAAAGACAATTTAGTAACACTCCTTCGGGGTCTTTCCAATAAAGATACTGATTTATAATACAAAACTTGGAATCTTTCAATTTTATGGATCTTTCCCTTGACCTACTCAATCGTTCTGGTGCTTGTAAATTTCGAAGGACGTAAACAATATCAGAATACCATGGGGACGCCACAAAATCAGCCATTACTTCCACTTCTGTGTCTAACTAATTAAAGTTGTGAGATAGGAAATTAATTTGTAAAGCATCACAATTTGAATTTGCCATCATATTTGCTAATCCTTGGCCCTTAACCAGCTTAGTAGGCTTTATTTCTATGTCGTATTCTAGTAATGTAGCTATCCATTTTGCCCTTTTTCCTTCTAGATCAGGTTGTGTCAAAATTCCTTTCACTGCAGCAGTTGGAACATGTGCAATTATATGTGAATGTAGAATATATACTCTGAAATCTTTCAATGCTTTAACTAAAGCATATGCCTGTTTCTCCATGATGTCATATTTCAATTCTCCATCCCTCAACATTTTGCTAAAGAATGCTATGGGCTGTTCCAAATTCTCATCATTCTTCTGCAATAAAACTGCTGCTATGGTATACTCTGAAGCATATGAAAATACTGAGAAATATTTGGTAAAATATGGACTCACCAACACATGAGCATCTGATATTGCTTTTTTGATTTCCCAAAAAGACATTCTAGCTTCCGGATTCCATTTTATCTCATGACCCTTCTTCAACATATTTGTGATATTCATCAAGATTTCAGCGAAACTTGGCACAAACCTTCTCAAAAAATTCACTTGCCCCAAAAATGATTGTATCTTTTTCTTACTTCTTGGTTCACCTACTTTCAAAATTGCACTCACTCTCTCAAGATCAAATTTTATTCCATCTTTAGATATTATATGGCCCAACAACTTTCCTTCTTCCAACGTGAAATTGGACTTCTTTGGATTTAATGATATACCAAATTTCCTACACTTCATGAAAACTTTCTCTAAATGATACAGATCTTCTCTGTCAGATTTCGAATAGACTGTGATGTCATCCATGTATATTACCACAAAATTCCTAATTTCTCCCGCAAAAGTAATTTCCATAGCTCACTGGAAAGTAGCCCCAGCATTCGTTAGGCCAAAAGACATCTTTGCATACATAAAAGTGCCCCAAGGTGAAGTAAATGCAGTTTTTTCTTGATCTTCAGGTAACACTTTGATCTGTTTATAGCTAGAAAAACCATCCAACATTGAAATCCTCTCAGCGCCAACTACTTTATGCAATATATGGTCCATCTTTGGCAAAGGATAATTGTCCTTCATAGAAACTTTATTTAAATTCCGGAAATCTATACATAGCCTTATTTCTCCATTCTTCTTTCTAACAGGAACCAAATTTGCAACTTGCTTTGAAAATATTAGTTACAATGATCTTGGCATCAAATAGCTTTTTAATTTTCTTCTCAATAATGGGAAGCAGCTTAGGGTTTATCCTTCTCAGTTTCTGTTTGAAAGGCTTCTCCCCAGGCTTTATAGGAATAGTATGTTGTATGATAGACGTATCATACTCCTTAAGGTCTTCATAACTCCAAGCAAATACATATGTATATTTTTTCATTAATTTCACATATTCTTCCTTTTCTTTTTCAGGCAAACTCTTGGATAATTTTATAATCTTAGGATTCTCTTCAGTGCCAATATTTCTATTTTCAACAGCATTCTCAACAGGCTTTACTTTAGGATTCTTAGCAACATCATTCTGATCAAATTTTTTTTCTAAAGGGATCAAACCTCTTGGTATGAAATTATTTTTTAATTGAATAATATCCTTTCCTCCTAGGGCTTTCTTTAGCTTTTCAGCGCCCTCTTTTTATTTTCGAGGTTCTTCATCGCCCTGAAAGGTCTCATCATCATTATTTTCGGTGTCAATATGAGTATTTAAAAATTCTCCTGATAGTTCTAAAAATCTTATGATCTCCATGTCGTCTTCAAAGACTTGCCAATATTTAGAATTATCGGGAATAGATGGTCTATTCACAATTTCTACCTGGTATTCCCTCTGACCAACAACAGGGGTTTTAAATTTTCCAGCAGCCACCGCTAAAGAATCTGCCACAATATTTTCATGTCTAGAAACTACCTAATTCATGTGCTCCGTAAAAAAATTACCAATCATGTCCCACACTTCATTCCTATAAGCTCTCATCCGGGGATGCCTGGTTTGATAACTGTCATTTACTTGGTTTATAACCAATTCTGCATCTCCTAAAACTTTTATCCTTTGCGCTCCCAAATCTTTCAAAGCATGCAACCCCAACAATAAAGCTTCATATTCTGCTACATTATTGGTGCATTCAAATGTTAATTTATATGATAAAGCTTTGAAATCCCAAATGGGAGAGATTATATACACACCAGCCCCAACACCTATTTTTGTAGCAAATCCATCAAAGTACATAGTCCACAAGCCTTCCCTTTTTTTTTTGCCTCCAAAGCATCTTGTTCCATCATTTCTTCTTTCTTATTTTCCTCAAATTTTTCCTGCAATGTGGCTTCTAACTCACATGGGACGGTATCATTAAAGAGAATAGAAGACCCCAAATCAGTATTCACAGCATATATATGATGAACTTCAGGTTTATCTTGACTGCTTACTACATAAGGAGTTCTCTTTTCACTATAAAACCTTCTGCTCCCATCTTGAACAGGAATCGTAGCATATGACATATCCATTTGTAAACATCCTTTCAACTTTGAAGTCCAAGATCTTAACAACAATACCCCAAACTTAGGTGGAATATCTGCTACTACTACATCCATGACTATAGTTTTAGATGGTAATTTATTCAGAGTCACTACCATATCTTTGATCAAACCAAGGCATTTTACTCTTCTAGAGTCGAAAGAATACAAATCTTTATATGGTATTCTCACTACCAGTCCCAAACTTTCAACTACTCCCTTTGGCATTAAATTATGTGATGCTCCTTATTCTAACATAGCATTGTGGACTACCATATCATGCACATTCAAACTCAAATAGAAAGGAGAGACTTCTTCATTTTCTAAATTCTCAACCTTTGACCCAAATGAAATAGTATGATTATCATCATTCAACTCTAAAATATCATATTGCACTTCTCCTTGACCTTTGACCATTTTTGTTATAGTGTCTCTATATTCATTGTTTCTCAACAACTCGTTAAATGGAACATAAATTTTTAACTTTGAAAGCTCATTTTGCAAATTAAAACTGGAAGCACCTTTCTCTACATCAATCGGGGCCGCTTGCTTCATTTTTCTGTCTCTTTGTATCTCATTTTCAACTTCCTTATCTACAAGAGATTCTTTTTGTATTTATTTTCCCTTTTCTACATTTAGGGAACTCGTGGAAGGTTGATTTGGATTTTCCTTCCCCTTATTTATGAAAACTTCCCTGTTTCTCAATCTGATTTTTCTCTACACATCATCCATAGCATGTAAATAACCCCTTTGATACTGCTCTGTCTCCTTTTCAAATTCTTCATTTCCACCTTCCTGTTCAAACATGTTATGTTCTTCTTCAGTAAGATATATATCTGAATCTAGTTCTCCAAAAAGATGAATTTCATTTTCAGTAGGGTCTTCTTCATCAACAACATAATTCTCAGGGAACGGTGGTCGAATTTACTGTTCTTCTTGATTTCTTGGGTTTCTCATGTCTCTCTACCTATTTTGTGGAATAACGGGGGGATTTGGTCTTATAAAATTGGGGTTCCTAATTTGAGGGTCGGCTTGTTCTCTGTTGAACCCCCTATTATCCATAGTTAATCTGTCCATCAACTTTTCCATTGTCTTCAACATCATTTCAAATTTGATATCATTATTAGAAGAAGAAGCAGAAGGCAAATTTTCTTCTTTTTTCCTTCTATCAATATCTCTATGTTTCATTTTTTTATTGGCCATCATATTTGCTTCCACTTCTAGAGCATCTGTAAACATTGCAGCAAGAGTCGCTGATTTTCTCTCCCTCAATGAGAATTCAAAATCATTGTCAAAGGCTCTAGCATAATGTAGTTTAGCAGCGGCTGTAGAAGGTTTACTGTCTTTCGGAATAGAATTATAAACCCTCATGAACCTTCTTGAAAATTCATGGACAAATTCGAAACCTCTTTTTTTGAGACTATTATACTGAGACAAGAGCTTTAAAGGATTCTGTTTATCATCCCACCTATCTAAAAATGCATTCTGGAAAGCCTAAAAATTCATTACAGACCCATCTGGAAAATCTTTAAACCATTTCTTTTCCTCTCCTGATAAACTTTGAGCAAATAACCACATTTTAACATATGGATAATCAACTTCTTCTAAGTCGATGAAATCTTCAAAATTGGCAACATGTTGCTTTGCCATTATATCACCTTCTCCGTCAAATAAAGAAATTCTTTGGGAATAATTTTGAGGGAGATCATGTAATAAAACAGGCAAACGCAGGGGAGCAGATCTGGTCGCCATTGGTCAGGTGGGTTCAAAGGAACTGAAGACTTTTGAGTATTTTGCACAGCAAATGTTTCAACTTTTGTAGTCTGTTGTAAATCTCTCCAGAGGGAATCCAACAAATAATATTCTAATCTACGAGAATTAAAATCAGTATTCTTAAGATCAGACTCAGACTTAGTTTTCAACAAACCCCTTCCAACATTAACTTCCCATTTTGGATCAATAGGAGAATCTTGAGAAGATGATGCACCAAACAAAGGAAAACCTAATTTTTCTTTATCTTTTCTCTTAAATAAATTTTCCGGATCTTCCAAAATTTTTAAGACTTCGGAATCAGAATTACCTCGTGTGTGTCTTTTTGAAGCCAGAATGACTCCTTAAGATTTGAAAAAGTTCTACAATGGAGTCGCCAGGGAAAATATACAACCTTTTTTTTTTACTGATTAAAATTCCTATTTTCCCACATAAATATTTCTTCAAGCTCTGTCGTTCTTCCCAGGGCAGATGTGCACTTTCGTCCCCGAAAACGGCACCAATTTGTTAGCACTCAGAATGTACCTAGGTTGTAAAAGGTAAATCCCAAGGTAACAGCGAAAACCACTTTAGAAAGAAACTGGCTTTTCTTTCCAGAGAGGGATCTCTCAATTACAGATTTTACAAGGCCAGATATAAATCAACACTCAAAGATCATACAGATGGTTGAAACATTAATGACTTTGTACCAGCAAGCTGTGATAATTCTCTTGAGAAAACATTCATTCCTCCTCATCCCGAAAGGAAGGAAGGCCATTTTCAAATAATTCTTTAAAAGCTTGCTTGAAGTCATTAACCTGTGAGATCATTTCATCAGCTTTGTCTTGTACTGTTTTCATTAGATGGTGTTTATGAATAAACCTTTTGGCCCATAGTACCATTGCTACTCTTTCCTTTACTCCTATATCATGCAATTTTTGGTAATTCAATGAATTTAAGAAATTTAGTGCATTCTGAGCTATGCCAAGGGGTTTCCTCTCCATAGTTTCATTTAATAACTTCAGTCTTTGATTGGCCAGATTGATCAATATGCTTTGATCATCAATGAAGTTCAAATACTTCCTGAACTCAGTAATTTCTATGGATAATGTATCCCAAATTATGTGCTTTGCTCCCTAGAGAGGCCCCTTTCCTATGTTCCTTTCTTTCAATTCATTCAATTTCTTTTGTAGTTGACTTTTATCTTGCAATATTCTATTCCTATTTTCAGTCACTTTGGCTAGCTCAGATTTGACTTTTTCATTTTCCACCTTTAATTCTCTTATTTCTTCATCTTTTAGGCTGACTTGGGACATGGGCACTAGTAGGTCATCTACAGAGAAATCATTTAATGGTTTTTCAATATTCACAATAGACAAGTCTTCGTCAGTGGGAGTTTTGCTCATTAATTCCTCCATGATCTTTTTTTCTTCATTTTGATCCTTTTTCAGCTGTGATATTTGTGCTATTAACTCGTTCCATTCTTCTTGCCACTTATCCTTTTCTTCTTGTAATTTTACAGACTTTCCTTTATACTCCATCATATCCTGATAAATCCTATCCTTTTCCTCTTGTAATGCTAACAATTCGAATGATTGAACATGTTCTGTACTTGGGATCTTCAGCCTTTTCTTCAATACCTGGAGGGCGTTGTCTTTTTCTTCTAGGAGTATTTTGATTGCCTGGGTGTTACCTTTTTCATTTCCTGAGCTTATGATGTCTGCTTGTATCTTTTTTATCTGAATGGAATTAGCCTTATTTTCTACTTTTTCATGTTTTAACTGAACTTCCAATTTGTCTACCAAACCTTGTAATTTATTAACTCTCATCATAGAATGCAATAAATCAGAATATATAATGTCTCCCGTTTGTTTATGTAGCTGTATTTTATCTGGTACACTAATCTTGTCTAATCTCACTTCCATTTCTGACATCTTCTTATCAGTTATCATGGCCAGTTTAAAAGTATTAAGTTTCTACGTCCCTGGTAGAAATCATGTAAGTTTTTGGATTATTTAAACTCCTCACGTGAGGGAGTAGATTCCTTGTCTCTTCTATGGACTACTTTTGCTTCTCCACATAACTAGTCATGAGCGCTTCTTTAGACTTGAAAACTGGGCCTGATTTTGAATTATCTACACCTTTAAAAGAAAACTGACTCACCTGTACAGATTTTGTAGGGACCAAAACAACTCTTTTTAAATCATCTGAAATGACTTCACTTAAATCTTTATCCTCTTGAAACAACTTGGCCTTTTTATGTGAAACATCCTCATCTATCTACATACTTTCAACTCCAGAAAGACTTCTTTTAACCAAAATATTAGAAACATCTATCACTTGAGAGACTGCAACCGGTATACTTCTTGTATTTTCATTAGATCCTAGAATTTCCATAAAGTGAAGGAAATTGGCAGCTTCATTCAGACCTTTAACAACTTGGTGGTCAAATGGCTTATTTTTATTAGCTTGTTTTATCAAAGAAATTATATGGTACAGGTCAAAATTCACCCTTTGCTCTCTTTGAAAATCCATGCTTTCCAACAATTTCTCTATGAACACCAGAGCACCTTTATTTTTAAAAATAAAAGAGCCAACTTTAAGAGGGAACTTGATATTGGAATATTTCTTAAAAGCTCCAAAGTGTTCTTCTTCAGCATGCACTCTCTGTCTCATATACTCCAATGCAAAAACTCTGGGAGTAAGAAAAGCAGGTAGCCTATAAGTCTCTCCAGTAAAACCATATATTCTCAAAACGGTGAAATCCTTGTACAAAAACCAATCTCCGACCCTATCCTCAGGTGAGGACTGCATCATGCTTTTCATTTATTCTAATACCTGGGGTAACACTTCGTCAAATAGCATCTTGTATAGTTCTGACATGATAGAATTTGCAAATTCAAACATGTTAATTTGCTTGGGCAAATCTGAAGAAAATATGGTACTTAAAAACTGCAATTCGGTGACATTCGAACATAGCAACATGTTCAGCAAATAATTTTGAAACTTGAAAAATAAGATTTTCGGACACTCACTCAACTGGAGATGTATAGCTTCTGCCAAATAGTCATCTAAATTGAAGACATGAACTAACTGAGACTCAAAACTCATCGAACACATTTTTAATAGGAAGCCCAAAATGACTTCATTGACACGAAAATCATCATCTAAACCCAAGACTTGACAGACTAAGGACATGACTAATTGAACCTCATCTCTGAAAATGTGAACATGGTATGGCAGGAAAAGACCATCTAGTGATTGACCCTCATTCAATATGCAGGACAGGAATTTGCAGCGGACCTCAGTTTCACAATTTTTGTACACTTCAGCTAAAATGGACTCGTTTACAGGCTCATGATTATCGGGATAATTTGCGGGCAAGTTTAGGTTTTCATGGATGACCTTGACATCAATTTTACATAATATCCTAGATGTAGAATGACTTACAAAAACTTTCTGAGAAGAAGAATAGTGTACTGCACACCACTCGGCAAATTTGGGAAAATGCAGGGTCTGCTCAATAGCGAAATGGTATAAAAATGATTTACAAGCATTGAGAATATCATTACCCTATGAATTGTATTGCCATAATCTCTCTTTGCTGATTGATACACTTTCCATAGACAAGAAAGGATCACATACCCCTCTATCCCTGTCAACCAGGTATTATTCTCTCTCGTCAAGAATACGGTTAAACCCTTGCAAATCTTTCCCTTTATCCATAATACAGACAACAATGGCAATTCAGCGGATGAATTTCGGGTATTCGGGACTTACCAGTTACTGTGGCTGCATATATTCAAGGTTGACTGTCAAAGGGTGGCGAGCAAGCAGTCCTTTTCATTTGTCCAGCGTGAATAAAAAATCATTCTTCAACAAGTCGACTTCACTTATATAGGAGCCTACTCTGGAGGCCCCCCTTCAGCGGTTTCCACCAAATTGCTTTTGCCCGCGGAATGCACCACAATATGCCGCGTGTATCGTGGTTTCCACTTTGCTACCACTTTTTGTTTCCAACCACCGTGCAAATTCCCGCTCCGGATCCGTCAACGACCGTCGATGTAATTTCCCTTTATTTCCTAGCCGTCGGATGAGGCTATACATACCCTATTATGCCGAGCTTCTTCGTTTTATCAAACGTGCAAGTCTACGAGGAGGGGTTCACAATGACCGTAGATTTCATTGAACTAGATCTGTGACTGTTGATTTTCATATCTCATCGAACACCCCATATGTCCTTATCCTTCTTGCATCTTCATAAAGCAAACACATTATAAGCCGTTGATCTCCATTTCCTCTCTTTACACCATTGGATCCCGTGATAATTCATCGCTTACTCGCCCTTTGTTATATTTTATACCATAATATTTAACCAAAATTTTCAAACAACCATTATTTCTTCTTTACCATGGTCCTTCGACACTCTGCTAGGTAGAGGTGTTAACAGAATGTTTCCTACAAGTTCCAAAGATTTGGGAGCTTGGAAAATGGTAGGAGCAGGTTCCCCAACTGTGTGTTAGTAAGTGATTAATTTTTGTGTAAAACATCTAGTCAACCTTTGTACACAGGATGTATCATTATTATCTAGTTTCTTTTGCTTACTAGATAGTAATTTATCCATTTTGAAAAACAAATTGAGTGTTAAAAAGTACTTTATTAATTTAACTAATATATTAATGCACAGAGCACGGAAAACTAGCATAGCAGGTGCTTATACACTGAATGAATATTAGATGGATGGATACTATACAAATGAAAATAAAAAGTATGTGCAGATCGATATTAGACGGATGTAAATAAAAGGGACCGATGAATGGATATTAGATAGGTGGGAGCAAAGGGAAGCAGATGTCCATGTATTGCATTTTATATTTGCAAATGTCTCTAACTATCTATAATGATAATGTAAAATTTGAGTTGGAGTGACAATTTATTTTGGCACGCTATGGCGTTTGTTTGAATTAGATATGATTTTGAAGGAAATTTTGCCGAATCAAATTCTTGGCTGAATTTCTATACACAAGGGCCTGATTTTGCTGAATTTTGCTACTATTTTGTTGTGTTGTTATTGTGCTAGATGGATACTGTAATATGCTTTTTTGTGATAGAAATTTGAATGAAAAGAATGTACCCTTTGTGTTTATTTATCTCTTGGAAGAAATTTTTCAAGTTTACCTTGTACTTGGTTATATGGGATAGGGATACTGGGGGACAAGTGTTGGGGACAACTGGAACGATCCCCAAAATTCTAGGATAAAGCTTGAGAGACCCCAAATTTGAATGGATGTCACATAGGATGCTAAGGTATTGGACATTCCTTCCTTCCACCACAAATAGACTTGGTTGGTAAATCGCTCTTTCTTAACAAAGTGGTTTTTACTTTTGGTTTAGATGTGATGGCCATGGGGCATTTGTTATGTTATAATTATGAAGGATTTGAAACTGGCATCATCCATTGGGATACATTGTCTAGGCTTAGTTAACATTGAGATATCGCATGATAATGTATACTAGGTCGCATTAATATGATGGATTATTCTCAGGGGGTTGATCCTAGATCTCTGTGAAGAAAACTTAGTATTGAATTTCTAAAATGGTCCCGTTAAGATGTTTGGTCATTCCATGTGTTTTCATAAGTTTGATACCTACCTCTTGTTTCCCTCATGGATATCTTAAGCTGTTGGGTTATCTCCATGGGAATGGAACCTTGTTATATTGTGTGGATCTCCTTACACCTCACTGTTATTTCTAAGCTCATTGGTGTTATCTACCTAAATGGCACTTCTTCGTCCGAGTGTTGACATTCCCTATGTTGGCACACAAAAGGACATTTATGGATTGAAGGTTGCCTAAAACACTATAGATGGGCATATTATGAACTGCATGTATCATCCATCCAGCTGGTTATTTTTACCTTTGAATATGTCAAGTGTTGTACGCGCCTTTTGATATATGCAACTCACGTACATATGCGCCTTTTATTAAAGCATGTCGCGTGTTGTACGCGAGTATCTGTAATTACATCTCGTGTACAGATCTGTACGTGGGATCCCCTTAGAGAAACTCACGTGTCATACGTGCGTTGCCAGTATTAATACCCGTGTACACCTTCCTTTGACATTAAAAATAATAAATCGCAATTATTTGAGATTTGCTAAGCCCTTAATTATAACCATCTTAACTGTCTCAACCTCCTCAACCCTCGAAACTGCCTTATTTCACTAAGTATAAATAAAGGCCTTGGGGAGGGTATTAATCAATAATAATTGGAGAGCAAAGTTATGCTGGTGGTGTCTATTCAGAAGTCTTTGGAGCAGTGGAACTTAGAATCCTTTGGTTGTAGAGGAGTCCTTGTCTCAGGAGTTGGGTTGTAATCTGAACTCATTCACTATTGTTAATAAAGAGAATCCTTCTTCCATATGTGTTTTGAATGTCTTTCATGTATCATGATTTGATGAATAATTATGATTAAGCACTTTGTATATGATTTATCTAACATGTTTTATATACATGTATCATCTTGCACTTGGAGGATTTTCTCTTGACAGGTGAAGGAGAAGCATCCCTGAAGGCCTTGGAGAAGAAGCAGAGCGAAAGAGGACAAAGCTAGGATCAACCGTCATGTATCAGGTGAGTCTATTCTATCCTCTTATTTCCTTTTCTATACTCTAAGATCAATTTCCTGCAAGTTTTATGAGTATGTTGGTAACCCTAGACCTTCGGTTATAAGGTGTTTATTCCTGTACAACAGAACTGACGACTCTGCTGGGGAGCCCAGACTGCTGTAGGTTGTTTCTGTCACCCCTGACCAGTCTTTGCCTTGAATTTTGTGTGTGGTATTTTATCCCGGTTCATGCTTACCATAGTATTTGAAAGCCTTGTGGATTTTTCTTTGTTTTTGAGAAACATTTTGTACCTGTAAGCGGGTTTCTCTCATTCACAGTCGCGTATAGAGGCCTGCATATGTGGGTTTCTATATTGGACAGTCGTGTACAGTATGGAAGTTTCCCTTATACATAGTCGTGTACAAGCCTAGAAATAGGGATTTTTGGGCTAGGGTTTGCTTTTCCCTGTCTTTTTGTAATTCCTGTTAGTTAGTTGGCTTTCTTTATGAATACTGTGTAGTTAGTTTGAAGACCTTGGTGTCCACACTTGGTGCTTTCTCATAAAGCCCTTGGGTTTCTTTTGTTTGGATTGTCTTCTATTTGCATCTTGAAGTAGGTTAGCCTGTTTGGGTTATAGGTTGAAGTGTCTCTATCTGAATCAGTGATCAGGATTTTGGGCATTCTTTTTCCAATCTATCTTTTGATAGTGGTTGGTTTGTCACTTACCTTTGTGAGTTTACAGTGATTTCTTGCCATTGTACACACCCAAGCTAGGGTTCCCGGTCTCCCTTTGTTGATTGATTATTGGTTTTATTGACGTGTTTACTTCAGTTTGCTTATTTTATACAGTTAATTTGATCCAAGTATACTCAAGTTTAGTGCATTTTAGGTGCATAGTAGAGTTTGAGCATTTTTAAAAAAGTGAAAAGAATTTTTTTTTCAAGCTTTTGCATTTGCTTTTGCATAAGTAGTTTTCATTTTCAGTTTTAAAAATATAATCTCAAAAACTACAAAAACATAGTCTTAGTTTCGCTTGCATTTGTTCATCAATCTATATTTACAAAAAGAAAAAAGAAGTTTGCTTTAATAGTGGCAATTTGCTTTGAAAAAATACACCTTTACTTTTTTATTTCTTATCGAGTCAAAAACACCATAGTTCATCACTCCATTTCCTTCTGAGTAAGAAAAAGCCCTTTAAAATGAACGCAATAATTAAAATTTATTAGTAATTTTTTTTTTTAGGGCACTTTCACCTATAATCTTAAGCTAGACTTATGGGGGAGGAAGTGTAAACTTCCCATAAGTTTTAAAATTCAGACATAGTGGACCTTTCTTTAGGTAAATCCTTGACTTTATCAATTGTATCTGGGAAGCTCCTCTCAAAAGGAAGTCAAGCACGAGGCCGCATGGAGGAATTGGATTGAGGATATAACCCTCTGATTCCTTGTCAAAACGTAAATCAAGACTTTTATGCATATGGGGATTTTGTCCTAGACAGAGTTCCGGGCTCAGCTACCCTACCCATGTGTACGAGTCAGGCTTGTGACTGTCCCCCCAGACTATTGGTAGAGCTAAGGTATCCTTTAGTCTCTTGACATTTAGGGTTCATACCTAGGTAAACCAGAAGGCTATTTCTGGGTCACCTTGGATGGGCTTGGAAGGTAACCCTTGTTGTAAGTGTGGGAGGGAGGTGGGTGATTCCTCCGCTTGTGCCTAAGAACCACTTCAAGGACGCAAAGTAATCGTTCTTCAGCTTTCTTCGGGAAAGCATATATTTCACCCTTGATTGGTTATTTGAGTCTTTAGGATTTTTTATAGAGTGTGCTCTATGGTTTTTCCTGTGTTTAGTTGGCGTTAGGGTTTGATTAGTTAAATTTTCAATCATGGAGGACCAACCTTTAATAAGGTCAAGAAGGTTGTGAAACCTTCCTCCTCTTGTCACATTGGAACCTCCACCTCTACCCTAAAGGCGGAGATTGGACACGAATGGTTCATTTGAACCTGTAGGAGTAAGTGAAGTTCTAGGTGAACCAGAACTTATAGCTAACTATTTTGATCTTGATATGGTTGAGATAGAAGACTTGTAGACTGATGAGTTTGCAAGGAATTTTAACACACCCTTGACTGATTTAAAAGATCATGTGATCGTTCAGGTTAGACCTTTTGATTCACTTGTTTCAGGTGTCCCTGTGGGTAGGATTATGTCTTCTATGGGAGAAAGTTATTTTGTGTTCACCTCAGCCGTTCCGGTTGAAGGGGTACTACCTCCCCCGGTAAGTGCCCCTAGATCTAGTATACCTTATACACCTTTGAATCCAATGAGCTGGGTGGTCCAACCACTGGTTCACTCAAACCTAGTAGGTACTTCTGGTGATATGATTACTAGGATTCCCAGTATACCTACTGTTCCTTCTTCCTTTTCATACACTACCCACAGTGGTCTAGTAGGATCCTTGGATTTCGTCCAAGGATTTCCTTGGAATGGGGGGCACATTCCCCTATCCACTCCATACGTAGGCCCATCACCTTCATATGTAGGAGTGTAGTTTGGGAAAAATACCTCTTATGGGAAAAATTTTCAAACTCTGATTTCGGCCTCGTTCATGAGCTCTCCCTTCTCGTTGTTTAGAGAAGGGATACCGGATCATGTCTTTCAGACCCCAGTTTTGATTGGGACAGCCCGAAATTCTTATACTGCCCCTCCCACACACAATCTTATGTCTTACAGATGGAATCCATTTCATAGTAATCTACCCACTTCGCAATCGGTGGTAGGGGGCAACCCCACTTTTATCTATGGGCATTCGGGGGCAGGTCCCTCTAATCCTCAGGTTGGCACATTTAGTGCCCCGGTTCAACCCAAACTTCCATTCCTAGCAACATTAAACTTGCCAAATTTGTCAAAGTTAATGAATGACCCGGTGAGGCATGATCCCTCATGGCCACCTGTTCCCACCAAATTGCCATCGGACATCCCTAAATTCGAGGACAAAGTTGGTGAAGATCCTGGGGCTCATGCCACCACATTCCATTTATGGTGTTCTTCGAATTCACTGAATGAATATTCAGTTAGGTTGAGGCTATTCCAGAGAACCTTAACAAGTACCGTGAAAAAATGGTATATCGAATTTCTTTCTGCTGCTTTCAGTAGTTTCTGGGACTTGGCTAGTGCATTTCTTAGCCACTTTCAGCTTCTGGTCCAATATGATTTCAGAACGAACTTGTTATCTACCTTTAGGTATAACAAGGCTACCCACATCTTGGATCATATCCAAGAGTGGAGGAGGTGAAAGAGCCTTATAAAAGCCACTATCCCTCCTGAGTTCCTTCTAGAGTGGTTCCTTAAGTCCCTGTTGCCCTACATATCTAAGGATGTATCCACCTTAGGAGTGAAGAATGAAGAAGAAGCCATTCTCAGGGACCAGTAATTGGATTTTCTTTATTCACAATCTGGGATCTTGTATGAGATTATCCTTGAGGCACGGAGGCCTACGTACAATGCGAAGAAGCCTAAGCCTGGACCCCATGCCGATGGTGTGGTTGGGTCTGGTAACTCTCCCACCGTAGAGTCTTTGGCTAAGAAACATCACCAGTTGCCTGTCAAGAAGTCTATAGAAGAGGAAGCAAAGGCTGCCCCCTCCCCCTATAGTGCAAATTTTTTTGCACAAACCTCTCAGAAGGGCAATCAGCAACCCGGTGGGAAGAAAAAGAGAGGAAAGAAAGGAGAGGGAAACCAAAACAAGCAGAAGCCCACGAACAATGCTGATGGGGGCAAGAAACAAAAGAAGAAGATTAAGTTCCCATGCAAGTTGTGCCATAAGGAACACCTTACTCACCTTTGTCCCCTAATGGAAAAATCCCAGAAGCTGCGTAAAGCTCAACAACCGACTGTCCTGAAGTATCCTTTTCCCGAAGGACAAAACTCTGATTCAGCTTCTAATGTAGCGGGGGGAACTCAAAATGCCCCTGACCCAAACTATATCAACATGGTTTGATCTTCGACTTTGTTACAGACAAGGAATAAAAATTATGAGAAAGATACTTTTGAGAAGGGTAAAGCTGTAGGTGAAACTTCTAACCTTCTCACGATCGAAAAACCTGCTGAAACTATGCCGAATATACCGAAAGGTGTCTTCAAGAAGACCTTGCATAACCCTAATGATAGGGTGACTTCAAACTACTCTGTGGTTGAAGATTTATCCCAAACCCCATGTGCAATGTCAGCTTTGGAGGTGCTACAGAGTTGTCCCACCTAGCGGGATGCCCTCTTAGCAGCTTTAGGCAGCATGGACTCATCAAGTCTCATGGCGAAATTTCATTTGTCTGATGTTAAAATTTTCCTACCTTATCATGTAGCCTTATCAATAGATGTCATCCATGGTGGAAAGACCATTGGAAGGGCAGTGGTTGATGAGGGTGCTTCTACATGCGTTATGTCCTTGACCTATTGGAAAGCTCTCGGATCCCCAAAGTTGGTCCCGTCAAACACTCTACTTACTGCTTTCAATGGAAGGTCCTTCCATCCGCATGGTATCCTGCTAGCTTTTGAAATTAAGCTGGTAGGCAAAGCAATGTCTGTTGAGGTGGAAGTGATTGATGCTCCTTTGGACTATAATCTTCTTCTGGGAAGAAACTTGACTTATGCGATGTCCGCTATTGCGTCAGCAGTTTTTCGTGTAGTGGTTTTTCCACATGAGGGAAAGTTGGTTACTATTGATCAACTTAATTATAATCGAAAAGGCCGTTTAGAGTCTAATGAGTCCATTGTGCCATTAGCTGATCAGGTCAAACCTGCTGCACAGAGCTTGGGGGATGGAATGTACACACCATTGATGGGCACATTTGATCTTCTAGCCTCAGTTAATTATATTGGCTCTACTAGTGTGGGGAGGTCGATAGCTACGATTGTTGATAGGGCTGATCCTTGGGTTCTTCCATCCCCCCACGAACCAGAAGTGCCCTTATCGGCAGTGGAGGTAGCTTATCAAGCTATCACTCAAGCCACTGTTGATCCCATTTCAGACCAGCTTAAAGTCTCAGAGGATCTAGAAGAGGTATATTTTCCTGCATGGGCGGAAAACTCTTTGCACTCTATAGATTGTTTAGACATGGTTTTACCTTCTGATGAAGCCATTTTGGAAGCCATGAGTGGACATGGTAAAATTTGTGAGTATATTCACCATCGATCCTATTTTCTTCCAGAACTAAGCAGAATAGAAAATCAAGAGTTTCGTTTGAGACTCTTAGAAGATGTTGATACGCCTATCAATCCCTTACCTATTAACGTCCTTGTAAACCCTGATGTCGTGGAATACATATACACAGGTGCAAATTGCTCTCCTGAAGAGATTGCTATCTATACTTCCCTGTTTAAGGAATTCCACGATGTCTTTTCCTGGTCATTTGAGGAGATTCCAGGCATCGATCCATCGGTTGTTGAACATGAAATCCAAACATATCCTGATGCCAAACCGGTCCGACAAAAGTTAAGACCTATTAACCCACACAAAGCGGTGGATGTGAAGACTGAAGTTGAAGCTGTTGAAGGCTGGTTTTATCTATCCCATAGCTTTGACAGAATGGGTATCTAACCCTGTTCTTGTTGATAAGAAGCAAGGGACTATTCATGTTTGTACTGACTTTAGAGACCTGAATAAAGCCTATCCTAAGGACAACTATCCCACGCCATTTATAGAATAGATCATAGATGCTTGTGCGGGAAGTGAGGTGTTCTCATTTATGGATGGTTTCTCCTGATACAATCAAATTCAAATAAAACCAGAAGACCAACATAAAACTACTTTCATTTGTCCTTGGGGTACCTTTGAGTACCAGAAAATGTCCTTTGGATTGTAAAATGCTGGGGCAACCATTCAACGGGTTATGAACTTTTCCTTCCACAATATTAAATCCATTGTCGAACCATACCTTGATGATCTTCCTGCACATTCTCGTAAGAGGATCCAACATCTAGATCATTTGCAGTTGATATTTGAGAGATGCAGACATTATAAAATCCGCTTGAATACCCACAAGTGTGTATTCTGTGTCGAGTTAGGAAGATTGCTTGGGTTCATTGTCTCTAGTAGAGGCATCTAGGTGGATCCATTAAAAGTCGAGGCCATTGTAAATATGCCTCCTCCTCGTTCTATCAGGCAACTTCAAAGCCTGCAAGGAAATTCTAATTTTCTTCGACTTTTTATTGTTAACTATGCCAAGATTACTAAGGGTTTCATGTGCCTGCCCAAACATGACACCCCATTTGTATGGGATGAAACCACACAACTTGCTTTTGAGGCATTGAAAAAAACTTTGTTTCCAGCACCCTTATTGCGTCTGCCAGATTATTCTAGGGATTTTATATTATATCTGGCCCCGTGTGAGTCGACCATTTGGGTAGTACTAGTCTAGAAAGACGATAAGCTTGTAGAGCATGCCGTTTATTATCTTAGCTGTGCTTTGGATGGACCTGAACTTAGATACTCCCACGTTGATAAATTAGCCTTAGTAGCTTTTTATGCTGTTCATAGGTTACGTCACTACATTTTACTGAGGACCACAATAGTAGTGGCGGATGTGAATCTGTTTCAATATGTTTTAACCTGACAGATTGTTTGGGGGGAATTTAACAAATGGATAGTCATTCTTCAAGAGTTTGACTTGGATTTTCATTCTGCTAAGTCTAAGAAGTCCTTAGTTTTTTCTGAACTTATAGCAGAATTTCCTACTGAAGAAGATGTAGCCGTTGAAGATGACTCATTCCCAGATGAGCACATCTTCTTGATATCCACCTATGATCCTTGGTATGGAGATATTCTTATATATCTCTAGAATTTGAAGTATCCTGTAGCTTCCTCAAGGGAGGAATGATGTAAATTATGCCTTCATGCCAAGAACTACCTCATCATAGGAGATACATTATATCGCAGAGGGGTAGATTCCATTTTGCGTCGATGCCTTACCCATGAGGAAGCGGATATTGTCCTGAATGATTACCATAGTGGAGCGTGTGGGGGTCATTTATCTGGGTTAGCGACAACCCAGAAGATACTACGTGCCGGTTATTTCTGGCCCACAATCTTCAAAGATTGTGTGGAAGCTGTGAAGCGCTATCATCCTTGTCAGCTTTACACCAGGAAAATGCAGTCACATCCTGCTCTATTATTTCCTGTTGTCTCGGTAGGTCCCTTTATGAAATGGGGGATTGATTATGTGACATGCAACCCAGCCTTGGTTGGGGGGCATAAATACATCATTTTTGCTGTTGACTATTTTATGAAATGGGCAGAGGCAATGCCTACTTTTAAAGCCGACGGGGAAACAACAGCTTTTTTCGTATTCAATCAGATTATAGCATGATTTGGTATACCCAAAGTGATTGTCACTGACCATGGCAGTCATTTTCAAAATAGCATGATGACGGAACTGACCACTATGCTCGGATTCATACAAGAACATTCATCTTCATACTATCCGCAAGCAAACGGTCAGGTTGAGGTTGTAAACAAGACTTTAAAGACTATCCTTAAACGTACAATTGATGCATCCTGTTCTAACTGGCACATCATGCTATATCCTGCTCTTTGGGCCTACCAAAGTAATGTAAAAACTACTACAGGTTTCTCCCCCTTCCAACTCATTCGTGGAGTGGAAGCAGTTACTTCCATTGAGTGTGAAATCCTGTCTCTAAAAATAGCTATTCATGTCTTACCTGATACGACAGAGCTTGAGGAATGTCTGGTACATTTAGAACATCTTGATGAACAACGTAGAAATGTGCTGACCACTAATAAAGCTCATAAGAATAGGGTCAAAACTCAATATGATAAATCGGTCAAACCTCGGGTTTTCTCTGAGGGGGAACTTGTCTTGCTTTGGGACCAAGACAAAGAACCCCTGGGGGTAGGAAAATTCAAGGCCATGTGGTTAGGACCTTATGTCGTGTCGAAATTATTGTAGAAGGGTCCATATGAGTTAATTGATTTTGATGGGAACAAGTTGCCTGAGCCTAGAAATGGGCTCTACCTGAAGAAGTACTATGCTTAGGCTTAACACGTTTTCTTTTATTTTTATTGTATGTATTTTTATGTACATTAGGTTGTCGGTTTTGTTTTTTATACCATCTGCTGGTTGTTGCAGATGTCTTCTGAAAGGTATATAGGGTTCGCTGATGGCGCCAGTCGCCACACTTGTAATCTAGCTTCAGCAACATGGGTTATTTACTCTCCCTCACGACAACTAGTTGCCGCAGGAGGCGCTTGTTTAGGTCCTGCTTCTAATAATGTTGTTGAGTATAGGGATGTAATTGAGCTTCTATGGGATGCTTTGTCACATGGTATCACCCAGCTCGAGGTCTATCTAGACTCTCAGCTGGTGGTCTCCCAACTCAATTGAGCTTATCAGGTATGAAATCCTATTCTATTATGTCAGTTCATGCAAATTTAGTTATTGGAAAGAAATTTTGAAGTCATTATATTCAATCACATTCCACGAAATCATAATTCATTGACTGATGCATATGCTAATTATATTTTAGATTGGCATCTAACACACATTTCATAAAACTATACAGCATGTATATAAAAAACATTTGTAAATAAACCAACAACAACAATATATATATATATGTAAAATATATATCCATAGATAGGTCGAGTCTAATCCTCAGATCCCGTCATAACTGTATAATATACAAAATATACAAAAATGTGGATCGCAGTCCATCAAAATGTCCTAGATCTAAGCAGAACCACCCCGGTCACTTGGACCACCTTGGTCCCCATGGTCTCTCTATTCTCTGGCTTCCTCAGCCTCTTTGGCTTCGGAAGCCTCCACAACATCTATGTATAGAAGAACCGCTCTGGCCACTCGCTTGAAAAGGCATAACCAGACTGGTGGAACTCCAACAACGAACTCCTTCATGACCGCCGAGATATGCTCTATCTGTAAGGTGGGAACTCTTTGGGTAAGCCTAGCTAGCTTCCCCTCTAGAACCCTGATCAGCCCTGGGTCTTCGCCTATGATAGGACGAATGAACATGCGTGGATGCCCTTTAGGGAAGATCGGTCCAATATCTGCATTTTGACATGTTTATAGGATTAATACTTGTACATATATGTATATATCTATCATAAAAATTTTAAAAATGTTAAAAAATTAAAAAATTGTTTACCTAGCTCTCGCCATGCTCCTCCTGGAGGGAGGACAAGGTCTGGGTCACCTCAAAAATCCATGCCGACATATGGAAATTGCTCTAGTGCCGGTAGCTATCACTCCCACCAGATATAGAAATCATCATCGTATACACTATGCACTGTGTCTCCTCCTCCTTGACGGAGGAAGATGTCTCCCCATCTGCTCAGCCTCGGCTGACATGGAGATTAGACTGGTAGAGGTATAGCAGGACTCAACCTTGGTACTCTCTCTCGAAGAAGGCAACCGATATGCTAGAATAACCAAATTTCTTTCTCCTTCCTCTCTTGCAATCAGAGAGTTGTCTTTTCATGATAGGGACAACTCCCGAACACCAATCATAGAGGACACCATGCATGCAATCCACCGGCAACCTCATTTGGTTCCGTGTAGCTAAATGTAATGAGAAGGATCCTGCAATCCTCATGATGGTGCTCGTCAGTACCTGTAGTGTAAAGTCACGGATATGTGCAATAGGGACACAGCTGCCTCTCTTCTGGGTATTTGGTGTGCAAAACACATATATGTAGTTTTGGACACTTAAAGGGTCACCGCCCCTGCCAGTGCCCTCTAAGTTGACCGGTGCTCCTCGTCGTGACAGACTGGTAATGAAATACATGTCCTCATAGTAATCTCCAAAGTCTCACCCTGTAGGTCAAACATCCCCAAATCATGATCCCAATAGTTTATCATGAACTCCAATAGGCGGACATTGGCCCGCATGGGTGATGTGCAAAATAACTTTAATAACCCACTCGTTTGCAATGCATGTATGGTGGGCGCACTTTGGAGTGCTTCTTGGTCCATTGTTTCATGTTCTCATTCCCTCCATTCCAACACCATCTTCACACCTAGCAAAACAAGTAATTTGATTCATTAATTTCATATAAAATTTCAATTTTTTTTTACTATAATTAACTTTTTATCGTTCACGCAGTACACGCGACTGTCTAGTTAGACATGTCGTGTACTGTACGCGACTGTCTATATAGGCAACCCACGTACAAAATGTGTGTACGCGAGTCTTTAAACTATGAACTCGTATACGCACCGTGACATACTTTAGGATGCTTTTAATAATGAAATTTGGACTCAAAATTAATAATTGCTAAGATAAAAAAGAAGATCTCGGGGTGTAGGCTTACCTGCAGCTTGCGGAATTTGATTTCGTCCACTAGATTGTCCACAACGATCGAATGAAGGTAGAGGTAAAAACTTGCTTTTTAGGGCTAAAAATTCAAATGGTGAGTTTTGTTTTGATTTTGAACTATTTATAGAAATATTATTTCTCAAAGTGGGTTTTTTCCTATAGTTTGAAATATATTTAACTAATGCCATATTTATTTTTCCCTTGAAATAGGTTTTTCATCATTATAAAGTGTTTTTTGCTCCCATAGGGTGGTTTTGTCATTTCCAATGCATTTTTGGCATCTATATTCAATCCACATTAACCTTAGCAATCAACATTTTTCCATGGACTATGGTATTATAAACCATTAGTTCCCTGTTTTTACCATTGTTCTTCCATGGATAGGACCCTCTTTTTCATGTGTATCTTCCTTTAAAACCTATGTTGTTCTTTGATACTCATGCCACAACTGTTTCAGGTACAGGGGTATCCTTTTAGCTATTTTTCACACCAAATAGAGTTTCTTTGGAATCTCTTTTTACAAGCTATCCCTTTATAGGACTCCCTGCCCTTATGGAGTTTCTTTAGGCCCAGGTCTGACTCTTTCAAAATAGACTTGACTGCCGAGTTAACTTGTCCGTTCAAGCTCGTTAAGAATATGTGAATGGGAATCTGCATTGGTGGTAGGTTATCTCTTCCTCGGACCATGCAGAATAATACGAGAAAGGATCCCTCTCTTTTCTATTTTGAATTGAGAAGAGTATTCTCAGGCATAGGTTTATCACTTTTCCGGACCTGAGGGACTAAATTTACGGAAAAGGAGCACCCGGTATGAGCTCAGTTTTCTCTTTTTCATGCTCTGGACCTAAACATGAAAAAGATTCTAAGTGTACTTTGTGTCTTTGTCATGCTCGTTAAACACTTAAGAACAAAGCAATGAGTTTATTGTTGTAAGCCCCATTTCTCGTAATCAAATGGATCTTTCCAAGTGATCTTGCTTTCCTTCACACTTGTAAAACTCAATCTATTTTATGCTGTTTTGGAAGGAGTGTTGGGTAGGTGGTAATTTAACCTTTTTCGGACCTCCCTGACTAAGTACGAAAAAGGTTCACCTTTTCTTCTATGGAAGTTAAGAGAGTTCTTCTGTGGTATGTTTTATACTTTTTCGGCCTCAGGAGACTAAATTGGATGAAAAAGGACCCCCTTGGAGTCTTCTTTGGAGTTTTTAGACTCTCTAAATGTGAAAACACCAACTGAGCATGTACTAGTTCGGGCTCATTAAATCCATGAATCAGTGACACTATCAAGCATTATTTTCCCTTCTCTTCAAGCTTGTTCAAAAATGAAGAGGGATCCAAGTTGACTTTCCTGGACTTGTTAAAATTTAACAGGGAAGGAAAGGAAGAAGTTTTCTCTTGTTTTTAGTAGTGGCAGCATGTCATCCTTGAACATAGCACTCTATATCTTTTCTGATACCCATGTCTCAATGTTTACTTTTCGTTCAGCTATTACTTTGAGTTTCTTACTCCTCCTCTTCTCTGTTATACCTGGGAAATCTGATCATGTCTCCTACATGATAGATAAGTCTAGTTGTTCTATATATGAGTAAAACGTTGCCTTTGGTCATCTCTGTGTTGTGCTCACTGTTCAAGGACTCAACCCAATGTTTGATCTTTTCCCTGATCCCATCATTGTTATATCTATTATCTATTGTGTCTCCCTTCTTTTACCCAGTTTCTAGTCACTCTTGTGATCCGTTGGAGGATCTATTGCCTTCCCTATCATAGCATGGTTCTGTTTTAGTACTTCATGATGACGAAGACCTAGAGTTTTGACGATTGTACCTCAGGGTTCACTTTCATCATTGGTGAATTCCTTTGCCTTAGTTGTCAATTATCACTTATTGATTGACAAACTATTGAATCCTTTCCATGTTCAACTTCAACCTACATTTATTCACATGGCTTGGATTGTACTGGGTCTTTGGGATTGTTTATGAAGACCTTAGTTCCTCCCCTATGGACTAAGTTGCGCAAGATTATGTTCCATTTATGTACACAGATTTAATATCTTTGAAGACTCATGATTATTGTATATTATGGCTTCGATCCACCTTTGTAATATACGTGGTCCAGTACCCGTATCATATGATGTACTCAAATATTGTAAAGGAGCTAGTGTTCCAGTATATTGAACATAGCATCCTTAGATATGATTTTGTATATGAAATTATTATGTATTTGTTTCAGGTACTACCTCTTCTCCATTGGATTACTGAGTTTTCCAAAGATAAATATTATAATGTATTTCAGCCATCGCTTCCCTCTGACCACACACATTAGGGGGCATCTGTTATCTACCTAAATGGCACTTCTCCGTCCGAGTGCCGAAATTCTGTATGTTGGCACAAAAAAGGACATTTATGGATTGAAGGTTTCCTAAAACACTATAGATGGGCATATTATGAACTGCATTTATCATCCATCCAGCTGGTTATTTTTACCTTTGAATATGTCAAGTGCTGTATGCGCCTCTTGATATATGCAACTCGCATATATATGCACCTTTTATTAAAGCATGTCGCGTGTTGTATGCGAGTATCTGTAATTAAATCTCGCGTACAGATCTATATGCATGCTCCCCTTAGAGCAACTCGCGTGTCATATGTGGGTTTCCAGTATTAATACCTGCGTACACCTTCCTTTGACATTAAAAATAATAAATCGTGATTATTTGATATTTTTTAAGCCCTTAATTATAACCATATTAACTGTCTCAACCTCCTCAACCCTCAAAACTACCTTATTTCACTAAGTATAAATAAAGGCCTTGGGGAGGGTATTAATCAATAATACTTGGAGAGCAAAGTTATGCCGGTGGTGTCTATTCAGAAGTCTTTGGAGCAGTGGAACTCAGAATCCTTTGGTTGCAGAGGAGTCCTTGTCTCAAGCGTTGGGTTGTAATATGAACTCATTCACTATTGTTAATAAAGAGAATCCTTCTTCCATATGTGTTTTGAATGTCTTTCATGTATCATCTTTTGATGAATACTTATGATTAAGCACCCTGTATATGATTTATCTAACCTGTTTTATATACATGTATCATCTTGCACTTGGAGGATTTGCTCTTGACATGTGAAGGAGAAGATCCTTGAAGGCCTTGGAGGAGAAGCAGAGTGAAAGAGGAAAAAGCTAGGATCAACTGTCATGTATCAGGTGAGTCTATTCTATCCTCTTATTTCCTTTTCTGTACTCTAATGTCGATTGCCTACAATTTTTATGAGTATGTTGGTAACCCCAGACCTTTGGTGATAAGGTGTTTATTCCTGTACAACAATTGGATGCTCTCATACCATATTGAATTAATATTTTTCTTTTGAAGGAAACCTCGTTGGATCCCCCCTCTTTCCTATAATATCTGGATGCAGGGTGGGTCGACTACCAGCTGTAGTAGTGGTTGGAAACCTAGTGGGACTCAAAACTTAGCTGGACTAGAATTGGAGACCTCACAATGAAGTCCACCTTGAAACAGTCTGTCTGAACTATTTGATCTAACCTGCTCGGCTCCCATACGTAATTATTATCATGATATCATGTAGAATTAATCTGGAATGCATGTTATGAGATTTAGAGTGCAGGCACAAAGATTTGGAGAGACAAACTAAGTTATATATTCAAAGATTCCTTTTGGTGGTAGTCCATATATTTAAATAGGTTATATTTAATGCTCTGTGTTTTGGGAGCATGCTCCCAAGGAACTCCCTTCCTTTCCTATACTAAACACTCCTATGCTAGGTTGATCATTTAATGACAATGTTATGGTACCTCCCTTCTTTGCCAAGATCCTACAATTTTTTTTATGGTTGATCATTTGATGATAATGTTATAAGTTATAACTACTAGATGATTGATGTTATATGGTTTAATCCATGTATTCTATAGCTAATTCAACATCCTACATGTTTTTTAGATATAAATCCATCAAAATATATTAAAATATATACTATACAAAAAATGCTCCTAAAACGCTCACAAAATGAGAGCTTTTGAAAATTTATCTTTTCGCTCCACTCTCGCTTCTCACTCCTCTCTCCCACTCCCCACTCCCCGCTCCCAAAAACATAGGCCAGAAAAACTGAAAAACAAAACAACAACACATTTCATGAGAGGTGAAGAGGAAAACCAGCAGTGAAAAGATCACAGATTTTACTTGGAAATTTTCTTCCTGCTTTTGAAAATTGTTTGTCATAGTTTTCCATGTTTCTTTTGATATCCTAAGAACTTCAAGTTTCTTATCTTTATGAGGTTCTGGATGTTCCTTTTCTTAGAAATCCATTAATTTTTGTCTCCTATTTCCTGTTTTCCCTACTTGGGGGGACATTGTCCCTAACAGCTTAGTCGATTGGCTTGAAGGTTAGTTGGATATTGGGCAACTCAACCCATAAAGAAGTTTCTATCTAAATAGGTCAAAACTGCTTGAGTGTAGTTTCTTGAAATTTGTTCCTTTTCATTTCCCACTTTTAATTTTTAGGGGCCCATGGTGTCTAAAATCTTGATGGGCTATCTAAGGGTTGGATTAAAGGCTATTGGAAGAAATGGAGAATCAACCAATAGAAGATATGGGTGTTTGGAAGTATTACTCTACTGAGAAGCTTGTGTTATAGTGAGTGAAATTACTTAACTGAGTTGGAATATTTATGGGACCTTGCATGGAATTTATTCAAGGTGTTTTTGCTTAGTATATTGAAAGAGTGCGAGGATTTGGGTACAGACTTTGAGATTTCTTTTGTACCATCTCTCCTCATTTCTTACAGAATCAAAGTATAGGAGTGAAGCCTCTGGATGGACTATGGATACTTACCCTATGAGCATAATTAGTCATCCCCTAGGAGATCAAACACTAAGAAATAAGTACTTTTGACCTAACTTCAATTGTCAATGTAGAAATAGATTTTTCCTAGATTTGAACTCTCATTGTAAATTTCTATGTTGTCTATCGTTTCAATTAAGCAAAATCAAAATATCATCTTGTGTACTTCCTTTGAGCACTTTGAAGTCAGTTTGAGTTCACTATGAATCCTATAGGTTATATGAAAATTCATTTGCTTAAATTCTAGTTCTATCTGAGATAAGATAACTTAATTCATGTCCACAAATGACCAAGGAATACATCAATGGGAACATATAGTATAATTAGTGTACACTGTCCACAAGACTGTAGGATTGTATAGAACACTCATTGATGCTAAAATGTTATCCAACTAAAAGAAATACTAATTAAACAAAAGTGTCTAGAAATCTCATAGATATTCTTTTCATAATTAACATCAATAAAAAAGGATTTGAGACCTATCAAATATCCATTTTGATTGGGGACTTGTTGCTGAGAGAATTTGACTATTGTGTAGCACATTTTTCAATGACTTTGGCATCTCCTTTGTGTTCCACTTAAGGTTCTTGTTAAAGCTGCCCCCCCAACATGCAAGTCACATCATTTGCACGAACTGTATTTATGTTTATATTTTTAAAGTATTTTGTCTATATGATCCACTCATAAATGTGCACAAGCAATATCTAGATCCAAGAATAAAATGTCATATGCTGGAAATTTTCAGATTCTTATATTTTTGGGACTTATTTATCTTCTGACGTGTTTTAATAGCAACAATTTGCTTTTGTTGAAGATTTTTTATCTCTTAATTTAAGATTATTTGAGCCTTCAATAATGTTTCAGGGTGTAACCTAATTGACGAAACTTGGGAAAGATTTGCGGATGTCAAGGTCACTAACAAGAGTCTAATATGGTATGTATGCAAATAGGATGTGTTTGGCAGTGGGGATGTAAGATGACTCACATAATTAGATATGGAAAGTCTGCACAAATGATTATTACCAAACTGAAGACAACATATATTCAAGAGTAGAAGTACTGTGTTCTTGGAAAGACATATGAGATTTTTTAATTGACCCGATACCTTGTAATTAGTATTTTTGAATGTCTTGCAGGAATTCAGATTTAACAGAGACAATTGAACTGGAAAACCTTCTAGTAAATTATCTTTTGTGAATTTTATCTTCGGTATAGCAATATGAATGTCTACTTTTTCCAATCATTTCTATGTCTTGTTGATCCCACTCATTCAACCCTCTAAATGGATTAAATTTTTTAATATTGATTCTTAAAGCCAGTCCAATACTACAAGAATTTTACCTTTTGCAAAATAGAAGTAACTTGTAATTTAACAAAGTTAAATTCTAGTAAGTTCAGAACCTTCTTTCCACTCCTGATTTTGATTTTTAGTTGACAAATCTAAGGGTTCAAACATAACTCTGTTCTTATTAGGAACCCACATTCTCACAAAGGTTTGGCTAGTTTACACAAGCCACTTTTCCCATGATGAAGCCATTTTTTATTATGCATAATAATAAAGAGCATGGTAAACATAAAATCCATTCCTAGGTATTGTTTCTTGAGTCCTCATTTGGACCAAAAACCCTTAGCAAATGGAATATCATCTTTCACATCACTACAGAAAGGGGCATGACATCCATCCCCTGCCAAAATGCACGAGGAATGATTGAAATTTCTTGGAATCCTTTTCCAAGGAAGTGTCACAGTGAGTAGCAATGGTTGGGCCTAGTTACATATGACCCCTAAACAAAGCACTAGA
This sequence comes from Pseudotsuga menziesii, assembly GCA_001517045.1. Taxonomy (NCBI): domain Eukaryota; kingdom Viridiplantae; phylum Streptophyta; class Pinopsida; order Pinales; family Pinaceae; genus Pseudotsuga; species Pseudotsuga menziesii. Next base: position 141,264 of record LPNX010259046.1, read on the forward strand.
TTAACATAGAACTAGATACCTACCACTTGATCACCCTGTCATAATCCTGAAAACTTGAAAATCAAAACAACAACACATTTCATGAGAGGTGAAGAGGAAAACCAGCTGTGAAAAGACGACAGATTTTACTAGGAAATTTTTTCCTGCTTTTGAAAATTGTTTCTCAGAGTTTTCCATGTTTCTTTTGATATCCTAAGAATTTCAATTTTTTTATCTTTATGAGACCATGGTTGTTCTTGTTCTTAGAAATCCATTAATTGTTGTCTCCCATTTCTTGTTTTCCCTACTTGGGGGGACATTGTCTCTAACAGCTCCATCGATTGACTTGAAGGTTAGTTGGAGATTGTGGAACTCAACCCATAACAAGGATTGTTGCTTGACTCTGTAAAGAAGTTTTTGTATGAATAGGTGAAAACTACTAGAGTGCAGTTTCTTGAAATCTATTCCTTTTCATTTCCCATTTTCAATGTTTAGGGGCCCATGGTGTCTAAAAATATTGGTGGGCTATTTGAGAGTTGGATTAAAGGCTATTGGAATAATTGGAAAATCAACCAATAGAAGGAAGGGGTGTTTGGAAATATTCCTCTGCTGAGAAGCTTGTGTTCCAGTGACTGAAATTACTTAAATGAGTTGGCATATTTATGGGACCTTGCATGGAATTTCTTCAAGGTGTTTCTGCTTAGTATATTGAAACTTTGATATTTCTTTTGTACCATGTCTCCTCATTTCTTGTAGAAACAAGGTGCAGGAGTGAAGCCTCTAGATGGACTATGTATACTTACCCTATGAGCATAACTAGTCACCCCTGAAGAGATCAAACACTAAGAAATAAGTCCTTTTGACCTAACTTCAATTGTTAATGTAGAAATAGAGTTTTCCTAGATTTGAAATCTCATTCTAAATTTCTATGTTGTTTATCATTTCAGTTAAGCAAAATCAAAATATCATCTTGTGTACTTCCTTTTAGCACTTTGAAGTCAATTTAATTTCACTGTGAATCCTATAGGTTGGACTAGATAATATGAAATTTCATTTGCTTAAATTCCAGTTCTATATTAGATAAGATAACTTAATTCATGTCCACAAATGACTAAGGAATAGGTCAATGGGACTAGACAGTACAATTAGTGTACACTTTCCATAAGACAATAGGATTGTATAGAACACTCGTTGATGCTAAAATGTTATCCAAGTAAAAGAAATACTAATTAAACAAAAGTGTCTATAACTCTCCTAGGTCCTGTTTTCACGTTATCATCAATAAAAAGAGATTTGAGACCTGTCAACTCTCCATTTCCCTTGGGGACTTGTTCTTGAGAGAAAATGACTATTGTGTAGAACATTTTTCCACTACTTTTCTACATCTCCTTTCTGTCCCACATCAGGTTCTCTTTAAAGTTTCCCCCCGTGCATGCAAGTCACATCATTTGCATGAACTCTATTTATATTTATATTTTTAATGTATTTTGTCTATATGATTGTTGGGAAAAATATTGTCGTGAATAATTTATCTAATATTTAATTATCAATCGAGGTTGGTAGGATTAGAGTTGTTACAAAATATATGCGAAGGTAGAGGGATTCTTAGGGTGTTGTGGTAATACTTTGGTAAACAAAAGATTGAAACGTCTTTCAAAATGAAAAACTCAGTTGAACTCCTAAGGATCCAACTTAGTTGAGATAACAGAGACAGAGGACTAGGGTAGAGTAGGATCAAGTTATACTACTCTACTCTATGAACAATTACTAAAAGAAAAAAATATGGACAGTGTGATGACAATCAACTATTCTTTATAAGAAGGTCTATTTTAGTGATAAATAACTTACAAGGAAGAATTTACAACAACTAGTTATACATGCAACTAAAAGATGGCCACCAATTCCATTCTCCTTCATTATTTTGAGGATAAGGATTTACTGTAATCGGGACAAGAGAAGGAAAAGTATCAAAATGGCTTTCAAATGAGGTGAATAAGCTAAAGGGAATCAAATCTAATTTAATTTCTACGAAAATATGTAGACTAAGAACCGTCCAATTACAAGCTATAGTAAACATAATGATATATAAACAAGTAAATCCTACTTGCAAAAGTTAAAATAATATTACAAAAAGGTAAACATGATTTATGAACAAGCATAAAACTTATAGAGATGATCTAAATTATATTCTATGGATTCCTTTAATAACCATATGATTAAGAGGACAAATTGTATTACTATGAGAAACAACACTTAATCGATTAATACATCTAAAACTTCACATGTGAAGGAACAATTTAAATTTAATTACAAATCAATACAAAAGATCAAAACACATAACATAATTCTTTAGGCATAAGGTGAGAAGAAAAAGGAAAGAATAATGAGGTCTAACAAGTAGTCTAACAATCTTATCTAAGGGTCTTAAGAGAAAATACAATCAATATCTAACTACTACTATCAAAATAGAATAAAAAAACTAAGGAAATAAGCTCAAAACATATTAAAGATACACAGGGTTGAATGAAATATTGAACAATAGGTTCAAACGAAGGTCCGTATGGAAGGTAGAACAGACTGTCTGAAGAAAATACTAAAATTTCAGAAGAACCGTGAATTTAAATGATTGGTTGAGAACAACTTACTCATGGATATGATAATGAAATATGAAAGAGAAAAAAGTAAATCTACTTACTGATTAAATCTTATGGAAACATAATCTAAACTAACTCATAATTCAAAAAGGAAATTACATTACTAAATAGACTGAAATATACTTAAGCAAAAATAGAACTAAATGAAACTAGATTTACTGTGATTTAACCAAAGGAATCTAATCTAAAGATCAAGTAATGAACTGAAAATACTTTGAAAAGGAATTTAGAAACTATTATAGGCGCAACCGGTTGCTAACTGGTAAAGGAAAACTACATAATCGGCATGATAAAAATGAAATCTATGCTACAGAAAATAATTAACATAAATGATTACAAGACTAAAAATGCATAAAAAATTTATAAGTAATACTATACTAATTACAGAGAAAGGAAATAACAAATCATACACAAAAATGTAAAACTTTGTTGTCAGGGGGCCCTCCCAGCAAACAGAGTAATGCTTTTCTAATGGAACACGATCATGCACAGCGTAATGGAACTTTCATTAAACCAAAGGTAGCGTTACAGAGTCTTGTGGAAAACTGATAAAACGATTAACTATCTCGCTATTGTTACTAACTCCATCAATTCTATCAACTACTAACTACGAGCTATCAGCTATTAACATTCATCAATTAACAACTATTTCTCACATGAGATCATATAAATATATAGTGTTTACAAAAGGAGAGCAAGTCGACCCTTTCAAAGGTCGACTGCTCTTGCGATAAGGCAGTCATTATAACAAGTAATTACATTGATAACTAATAGATGACATTTCCTTCTTCTTCTCATATCTGGTTCCTCTCTAGCATATGATCTCAGTCTTAATTGGATCCGGTGTCAAGGTGTCACACAGAGACATTATATGAGTGCCCTTACAGAAGGAGGCTTATGCTAAGATGTTAGCGCATGGTCACAACAGTTCACTGTTGTTACATTCCTTTAACGCATAGAAATCCACTATCAACAATGCGTGGTTGATTCGGTGGTTTGAACAGTGAGTTGGATGATGCCCTGGATACACTCTACATACATCTAGGATGAATGTTGTTCTTCTCCCTGGTTCTCTCAAGACCAAGATTCTTCACAAAAGTTTCATACATTAGAATATCACCACATATTATCGAATTTAAACAAGAAAACCGTGAATGGATGCAAAATAAAACATAACTTACATAAATTAAAATATAGCCATACCTTCTACTGAATGGCGAACTGTATGGTACAAAAGACGCCAAAAGGTAACAAAACATGTATTATCATGTAAAGTATTTATCCCGAAAATGGTGACAAAATGAGTACCAAGATTTCCCCAAACTGGAATAATATCAGGTGCCACTGGTCAGAAAATAAAAGGTAGCATTAGGAAGGAGGCAGAGTTGCATCAGTAGCTGCCTCCGAATTTGATGAAGCAGAATGTTTGAACTTCAATTTCCTAGCCTGCGCTTTCAAAAGGGCACGCCTTGCTTTCCAATCCCTCTGTGATAAAATAATGGTATTGTGGAGGTCCTCCATAGTTTTAATATGTAACCACAACTCTTTATTCTCCTCCCAAAGCACTGAAATTAAATTAACATACCCTTGATTTTGCTTCGTTGATTGAGTTAACTCAGAAGTTAACTAATCTAATGTTGGTTGCGGTGGCATATATGGCTCTGGGGACTGGTTGGAATCTTGTGGAGGACTCATTTTCATTGATGGCTGATCCAAATCGATATTAGGAAGGTGTTCTTCAGGGCTGATATCCTGGACAGATGCAAGAATGTCCATTTGGTCAGCATCCTTTAGTAATTTAGAAGAAAGAATGGCTAATGCTAATAGGGATGAATTTGGGTCGGTTCTCTCTATTTTGGCCTAATCATATGAATGAATGGTCTACACATCTGACTAAACTGTGGTCTGGGTACTGGGATGGAGGATATGCTGAACATTTTTTGTCTTTTGCCTCCTGGTACGAGGTCATGACAAAGGTACAAATTCAGTGGTCACAAGACTAGCAGGGGTATTTTGTGTAGATGAGCTAGGTTCTAAGATATCTTTGTCAAGGTGGACAAAGTTGGGGTTTCCCTCTTCTACATGTGAGGTTTGACTAGTTCCACGGTGAAAATAGTAAGATCATTTGTAGATATTAAGATGGGGATTAAGCACCTTGAATTCAAAGGTCTCCCAAGGTTGATTTCGCTCCTTGAGCTGGTCTAGGATTAAAAGTTTGATCAAGTTGTGGTGGTATCAGCTTCTCTTGGGGTGAAGGGTATTTTTGCGAACCAGGTTCAACATTTTCTCTAGACTCTAAAGGAAAAAGAAAGGAAAATTAAGACTTCTATTATCGATGAAATGGGCCAACAAATGGATGTGACAAGATTTGAAAACACTAAACTTACCTTCACAGGTAAATAGATGAATAATGACCATCAGCAGATTGATGTATTCAGGCTTTATCCAGCTATGGTGATAACCTTTTGCACTTGTCACATGCTGAAATTCAGGATTGAGGGAAAAATTATGCGATGCCCTTGGAACAAACCAATGTTTATACCATCGTTCACCTTCTCAGGGAAGCTTAGTGGTGTGTGCAATTGATTCCTTTGTAGCATGGAAGGAAAGATGTCCTACCCATGCCATTCTCCCATCGAACCCCATTGCAAAAATAAATGAGATTTTCTCATCGTATACTTGCAGTAGATAAAGGAACAGGCTCCATTTGGAGCGTAAAAATACTTTTCGATATTCTTTGAAATCTGTCATTTAGAAAAAATCTTGGTAGGTTTCTGGCTCAAATCGGTTCGACATGGTTTAAGCATAGGGGAGAATATAGGATTTGTAGAGAAAGGTGGATAAAATGATCTATAGTGATAATGGTTAGTGAAAGCGATGGAATGCGATAAGTTTCACATAGTGTTGTTTTAAAACATGTCTCATTCAACCTACCAAATTATCATGCAAACAACTCGGCATGCTTAGACGATTGTGCCATTATGGAAATTTTTGAAAAGTGTGCCGTAAAAAACGCATAATTGGATGAGTTTCTAAAGTTTAGTTGGTTCAACCATGTCCAAAGAGAGCTTTGGACAGGTTGAACATGTAACTTAATGCGTACGTATAACCAAATTTGTAACCATAGCCTTAGTTCAATGAGAAGGTCGACTTATCTGATAGCTTACGTGTGCAAACGGAAAAAGAGGATAATGGTGATGGCATATCATATCATATCCATATAGGGGTGAAATAAAATCATATTATATCTAATTCATACTATCATGAATCGTAATTAGTCATAATATCCTGTGGATGTGACCCTAATGGTATGACTCAACTTTTTACCTAAACAAAATTAAGCTAATACTTAGCCATAAATACGAAAATATCATAATTTTTATCCAGCTCGTCATTTGACTCTTTATTCATACCAACATTCAACCCTTCATATGATCCTTCATACATATTTCTGTAAAAATGAGCTTGTTGGATCAAACTACTGCTAATTGTGGCTTTTCCTAAGCTACCGGGTCACAAAGAAGTCATATGAAATAATTCTCTGGCGTTCTTCTTTATTCATCCAATATTTTAAAACTGATTTCACTATTTGCATTATCCTGCAGACACTTTATCATTTGGCAATGAGTCTCTTATAAGTAAAAATAAATATAGATAGCCAGGCTAATCCTCCCCAAAAACAACGATATGGCATGTCCCCAAGCCATACAAGAAAACTAAGTAACTTCCAAAATAAATCAACAAAAGTTCAATCCTGCTTTTATAAGTTTGTAAAAGAGATAAAGATTAACTAATAAATGGAAAGGATTTAGATATATACATTTATCCAAAAATAACAGTGCTCAAATATATAGATGTATAAATTTATCATTTAAGATGTGATGAAGCTATAAGTGAAAGGACCATAGGGAAAATGAGTCACCCCTGCCTTGTTGTAAGGATATATTTTCATCTAAAAAATTCTTGAGCTCACCTTCAAATTTGTAGGAGTTTACATCTATGGGTCCCATTTCTAGGAGAAACATATCCTAGATATTGATTGAATTCATATTGTCGGATCCAAGGCCAACTTACAGGTATTCTTTAATGACATAAAAAAAAATTGGCCTAAACATATTTTGTTGTTAAACCATGTGCCTAGTGGTGAATTAACCAGATCTCTTTTACCTGATATTGCCACGTTGATTGCAGGCATGTTCATTACCTCAGCGGGTTTATCTTGGTACCATGGAAGCATAGCCCCGCTGCCAGTGAGCCTGTTTAGTACTCCGATGGTTTTACTTGAATTTATTTAACTTCCTTATTTTTAGGTTGTTACTTGGCATTGACCTGCTACCAGCAGGCCTGTTCAGTACCCCATTAGGTTTTCCTTTTATAAATATTCTGAGTATATGGAAGTCGATTGGTACTAGAGAGTGCTAAGCCCTGCTAAACACGAGTTATACAATTTTTTCATAAAATGGACTTAACTATAGATCATGTCAAAAGAGAATAACTCAAAGGTGTTCCTGGGCCTTTTAGTCTATTTTATTTATAAAATATAATGTTGTTCCCCACAAGCAGAAATTCCACGTATCTTGGAGTGTTCTAAAAAATATTTAAGAGTCAAGTTTTGATAACAAGTGTAGATGCGCTAGTAACATCTAGGTGTAGAAATTCCGAAAAACATGATAATTGAAGTGAGTCTTTTGAGCACTTGTTCAGTAATCAAGAATGTACATATCTGAATGAAAACACCATATATATATAAAGCATAACAAAATCATAAAATAAAAGGTTTGAAAGTGATATACAAGAACTTCAAAGTTAAGATATGATTTTAGTGTACTTTCCTTTTCAGGTAATATCCCATGAGTTGTTCAAAGAAATAGAAAGACCCATTTGTGACCAATTTTCAAAACCATCTGTTGGATTATTTATTTTATTCTTGAAAACATAGAAAAAGAGTACCCTACAAAGAAACGACTCTTATTTATTCAAAGGGATATACACATACTGACATATTTACAAATGATGATAACCCACAATATTTTTAAGAATCAGAAGGAGGAAGAGTCTCTGGAGAGGGAAGTCCAATGATTACCTCTATATTGATAGGATTCATCTTGATCCCCTAGGGTAAAACATGATGTCCCATGCAGATATAACATGGAGGGGTTTTGTTTAATGGACATTCCTCTCGAGGATGTTTAGTTTTACATTTTGGACAGAAATCACTCTTTGTTGCTCATTCTTCTTCTTGTTTCTTTATGTAAGTTTGGTTTCTAAAAGTGAGTGTACCTAGAATTTTTATTTCGAGGTTGGAATGGGGCAACCCAAAATTCCTTTCCAGGAGAAATATTCCTCTAATCACCCATTCTTTTATTGATTCTTATAGGAGTAGGAGATGCTACTATGGATGTGTCAATTTGTGGGGTTACTATTGGCAAAGAGAGCTTCCACCTATGAGAGATTGACAAAATTATTGAAGTTCAGGTCCCACACTTAAAACAATGTATTATCTAATTTTATTACTTAGTGGAATATTTAAAGGTTCCCAATGGTTTAAATTTTGTCAGGAATGAGGCCCTCAGGATCTCTTTATGTTTCTAGCAAGACTACTTCCCATAGGTGTTTTGTTTTCAATGAATTTTCACTGAGCTGATTGTTGAGGTCAAAATGTTTCCCATAAAAACTTAATAAAACTTTTATCAAAATTTTACTATCTTAACAAATCTATCCTATACTACTACTACTACTACTACTACTGGATTTAGGGGGCACCTATTATAACAGATTCCCAGGTTCTTACCTCTCATCTTACCACTCCCCCACCACCAGCCTATATCTATTCTACCTTACAGAACAATTCCTCGGCAATGACGCCAAAATGTTGGGAAAAATATTGTCTTGACTAATTTACCTAATATTATCGACCGGGGTTGGTAGACATAGAGTTGTTACAAAATATATTTGAAGGTGGAGGGATTCTTAGGGTATCATGGTAATACTTTGTTAAACAAAAGATTGAAAGGTATTTCAAAATGAAAAACTGAGTTGAACTCCTAAGGATCCAACTTAGTTGAGATAACAGAAATACAGGACTAGGGCAAAGTGGTATCAAGTTACACTACTCTAATTTATGAACAATTACTAAAATACAAAAATATGGACAGTGTGATGACAATGAACTATTCTTTATAATAAGGTCTATTTTACTGATAAACAACTTACAAGGAAGAATTTACAACAACTAGTTATACATGCAACTAATAGATGGGCACTAATTCCATTCTCCTTGATTATTTTGAGGATAATGGTTTACCGTAATCAGGACAAGAGTAGGAGAAGTATCAAAATGGATTTCAAATGAGGTGAAGAAGATAAAGGGAATCAGATCTAACTTAATTTCTATGAAAATATGTAGACTAAGAATTGTCCAATTACAAGCTATAGTAAACATAATGATCTATAAACAAATAAATCCTACTTGGAAAAGATAAAATAATATTACAAGAAGGTAAACATGATTTATGAACAAGCAGAAAACTTATAAAGATGATCTAAATTCTATTCTATGGATTCCTTTAATAACAATATGATTAATAGGACAAATTGTATTACTATGAGCAATGACACTTAATCGACTAATACATCTAAAACTTCACATGTGAAGGAACAATTTAAATTTAATTACAAATCAATACAAAATATCAAAACACATAACATAATTATTTAGGCATAAGGTGAGAAGAAAAAGGAAAGAAGAATGAGGTCTAACAAGTAGTCTAACAATCTTATCTAAGGGTCTTAAGAGAAAATACAATCTCTATCTCACTACTACTATAAAAATAGAATAAAAAAAATAAGGAAATAAGCTCAAAACAGATTAAAGATACATAATGTTGAATGAAAGACTGAACAGTAGGTTGAAACGAAGGTCCATATGGAAGGTAGAAAAAACTATCTGAATGATAGTCTGTCTGAATAAAATACTAAAATTTCAGAAAAAACAGTGGATTTAAATGATTGGTTGAGAACAGCTGACTCATGCATATGCTAATGGAATGTGAAAGAGAAAAAAGTAAAGCTACTTAATGATTACTAAATAGACTAAAATATAATTAAGCAAAAATAGAACTAAATAATACTAGATTTACTGTGATTTAACCAAAGGAATCTAATCTAAATATCAAGTAATGAACTTAAAAAACTTTGAAAAGGAATTTAGAAACTATTCTAGTTGCAACCAGTTGCTAACTGGTAAAGGAAAACTACATAATCAGCATGATAACAATGAAATCTATGCTACAGAAAATAATTAACATAAACGATTACAAGACTAAAACTGCATATGCAATTTATAAGTAAGACTATACTAATTATAGAGAAAGGAAATAACAAAACATACACAAAAATATAAAACTCTGTTGTCGGGGGGCCCTCCCAGTAAAAAGGGTAATGCTTTTCTAATGGAACACAATCATGCATAGCGTAATGGAACTTTCATTAAACCAAAGGTATCATTACAGAGTCTTGTGGAAAACTAATAAAATGGCTAACTATCTCGCTATCCTTACTAACTCCATTGATTCTATCAGCTACCAACCATGAGCTATAAACTATTAACATTTAGCGATTAACAACTATTTATCACATGGGATCATCTATATATATAGTGTTTATAGAAGGCGAGTAAGTCGATCCTTTTGGTGGTCAACTGCGCTTACGATAAGGCAGTCATTATAACAAGTAATTACATTGAGTGACTAACATATTACATTTCCTTCTTCTTCGCAGATCTGGTTCCTCTCTGGCGCGTGATGCGGCATATGATCTCAGTATTAATCGGAGCCGATGTCAAGGTGTTACACAGAGAGATTATATGAGCACCCTTCAAGAAGGAGGCTTATGCTAAGATGCTGGTGCGTGGTCACAACAGTTCACAACCATTACATGCCTTTAACACATAGAAATCCACTATCATCAATGTGTGGTTGATTCGGTGGTTCGAACAATGAGTTGGACGATGTGCTAGATAAACACTGCGCACATCTAGGATGAATGTTGTGCTGCTCGCTAGTTTACTGAAGACCAAGATTTTGCACGAAAGTTTCATACATTAGAATATCACCACATATTATCGAATTTAAACAAGAAAAATGTGAATGGATGCAAAATAAAACATAACTTTCATAAATTAAAATATAGCCATACCTGCTACTGAATGGCGAACTGTATGGTACAAAAGACGCCAAAAGGTAACAAAACATCTATTAATATTAAAGTACTTAGCCCAAAAATGGTGACAAAATCAGGACCAACAATGATCCACTCGTAAATGTGCACAAGCAATATCTACATCCAAGAATAAAATGTCATATGCTGGACATTTTGAGATTCTTATATTTTATGGGGCTTATTTATATTTTGACATGTTTCAATAGAAACAATTTGCTTTTGTTGAAGATTTTTTATCTCTTAATTTAAGTTTATTTGAGCCTTTAATAATGTTTCAGGGTGTAACCTAATTGACGAATCTTTGGAAATATTTGGACATGTCAAGGTCACTAACAGGATCTGATATGGTATATATGCAAATATCAAATAAAAATTGCAAATAGGATGTGTTTGGCAGTGGGGATGTAAAATGATTCACAAAATTAGACATGGAAAGTCTGCACAAATGATTATTACTAGACTGAAGACAACATATATTCAAGAGTAGAAGTACTGTGTTCTTGGAAAGACATCTGAGATTTTTTAATTGACCTGATACCCTATAATTAGTATTTTTTAACTTCTTGGAGGAATTCGAATTTAACAGAGACAATTGAACTCGAAAACCTTCTAATAAATTATGTTTTGTGAATTTTATTTTCAGTATAGAAATATGAATATCTATTTTGTCCAATCATTTCTAGATCTTGTTGATCCCACTCATTCAACCCTCTAAATGGATTAAATTTTTTAATATTGATTCTTAAAGCCAGTCCAATACTACAAGAATTCTACCTTTTGCAAAATAGAAGTAACTTGTAATTTAACACACTTAAATTCTAGTAAGTTTAGAATCTTATTTCCACTCCTAAATTTGATTTTGAGCTGATAGAGCTCAGGGCTCAATCATAACTCTGTGCTTATTAGGCACCTACATTCTCAGAGAGGTTTGGATGGTCAACACAAGCCACTTGGCCCATGATGAAGCCATTTTTTATTGTGTAGAATAATAAAGAGCATGATAAACATAAAATCCATGTCTACATACTGTTTCATGAGTTCTCATTTGGACCAAGAAACCTCAGCAAAGGGACTATCATCTTTCACATCACTACAGAAAGGGGCATGACATCCACCCCCTACCAAAATGCACTAGGAATGATTGAAATTTCTTGGAATCCTTTTCCAAGGAAGTGTCACAATGAGTGGCAATGGCTGGGCCTGGTTACATATCACCCCCAAACACAACACTAGATTAACATGGAACTAGAGACTTGCCACTTGATCACCCAGTCATTTGGAGGAAGTCCCATTTGCCATTTTCATTTCTCAAATATGATTGATCTCATGTGCTCCAATATATGCAACTTCACCAAATTTGGGGAATTGCTAAACATAGGGCTGAAAAATAAGGATGATAAAGACCTAAAATCACCTTTACAACACACATAAAATCATCAATTCAAGGCACTACACTAAAATCAAAATTCATTTATCCTAACCTAATTTCCAACAAAAAATATAACTCGAGAATTTTTATTTATTTATGCCAAGATCACATCACTTGTCTGTCCTTGGCCATAATGGAAATTATTCTTCGATAGATATTATACTTTCCATTATTTGAACTTAACACTGTTTTTTCCTAACAAAAACTCACCATTTTTAGCTGGAATGGGGTCAATCTCCTTAGACATGTTGTTCTTGGGATTCTTAGGTAGACCCATACAGAATGCACTGTTAAACCTAGACCAGCAGTGGTAATATTCCATATGTCTATGGATCACATCCCAACCAACAAATTTAAATGGAAATCCTTGAGAAGAACATGGCTCAGGATCAGGAACATGACAAGCCTTGAGGAGAACATGGCTCAGCCAACTGACTTGATCATTTCGTAGTTGTCAGTATTAATCCAATTGTACACTATCTATTCTCATCTTGGGTTGATATCTATTTATTGCTAATTTATACAAGTCCGGTGATAAATATAAAAATATATATTGCTCCGTACTATGTAGACATTTTTCCCAACTCAAAGCTATAAAAATACTGTCTTGCGATAACCTTTTTGTGGCAACTGCTTAGCAACTAACAACAAAGACAGATTTCACACGATAATATATGTATTTTATTTTCAATTGACCTTCAGTTGTAAAGTTTTGGGACTATTTTCATAGAAAAGACAACTTACCTGTAACTACAAATGTCCATCCCAAAGGTCTACAGGCTAAAACAAAAATTTGTCTCAATAACCTAGTAACCACCAAGGGACTCTAGTTGAACCTTTTCTTTGGCCTCTTGATGTTTGGAGAAAAACACTTATAATTTTAGAGGTTATTTGGTTGTAACTTTCCATGTTCCTTTTCTTTGACAGTTGGCCTTTTTTGGAGCTGAGTAATTACTCATCAATGGAGGGAGTGCTATATTGCAAGCCACACTTTGACCATCTTTTTAGAGAGTGGCAACTTTAACAAGAAATTTCTCTCCCGTAAGAGACCTATCTTAAGAATGCTAGGACTTATGATGGAGAATGTCTATGTTGTTTTTTTTCATTGATAAACGTCAAGATAAATTTACTGTAGCTTATTTTCAGTTCTTTCATTAAGGTTTTATTTTTTCCTTTGTTTTGACAGAAAAATCAAGAAAAGTACTTGACAGTCTTCAACCTGAAATGGTATAATTTTCTATCTTTTATGAGGAAATAATTTCCAATACTTTACTATCAATGTATTTTAGTGCACTTCCTCTGAATAGAAAATAATATTATGGATTAAATTGACATATATTAAATCTGAAAAAAAATTCTAGTTGAAGTATCCCAAACTTCAATCAGGAAAACACAGTATAAGAAATGTAAACTTTAGTTATACTAGAACAATAAAAAGTGGTTCATTCCTATATTTATGAAAATATTATCTTTTAAAGGAAGGGGGTGAATTTCATGATAAACTCAAGAGTTGGGAGATATTGTTTTGATTTCTAATTCATTAAATGTTCTTTTATAGACAAGATCTCCTAGTAAAGTGTCCATGATGTTCAGTGGAACTCAAGACAAATGTGCTACCTATGGAAAAACAACATACCCTCTTGAGAAGGTAAGACTATTTGAATTATTAGTTCTATTTCCACTTTTCTTGTATATTTGTTTGTAATGTACCTTATTTAGAACAGAAAATTTCTTTCAACATAAGGCAAAGATAAGTCAAAAAGCTTTGTTACTTTTTGGTTTCCAATGCATTAATATATCTATATGGATATAGAGGATTGTTTTATGTTATTTGTTTATTTGTACCCTGGTAAAATAAATTGACAAGAAAACATATTTATAAGAGAAGTGGTCTAGACAAATCTAGTAGTTTTAATTGGAAAGAGATGCCACTCATACCAGTAGGGGTTTCCCCCTCTTTAGAGACACGCAATGGGATTTCACCATTTTCCTTCTCTTAGAGGAAGTGCTTTTGAGTAAGCCCTAACCCGTTGTATGAGAAACCTGGGGATGTTATAACTAGGCTCTAGAGAGAACTCATATATATCTTCATCCTCATAATATGTTATTTAACTATTGGAAAATTCAATGTATGTAGACCTCGCAACCTTCTCTAGACATTTGCATTAAAATTTTGCAATGAGTAATTAGACCACAAGATTTCGATACTATTTTAATTTGTTGATGTATTCGTAACTTCAGAATGTATTCATCTGTATTTCTTATGTATTGTAACTCGATGTTTATTCCGGGATGTATTTGTAATGTACTTGAGTCATGTCATACCCTGATGTTTACTCTGGGAAGTTTCTATAATGTAAACAAGTAATGTCAAGTCATTGTGGGTAACCCTCCTATTGGTCAAGGGTTAAAGTCCCCACAGTTATGGGGCCCCAGGGTTATTAGACTATCCTAGAGAATTCGACCCTAGGTGAGTCATTGTAAGTGGGGGCAATAGTCCCCACCATTGTGTTAAGGATAACCCTCCTTGTTGGTCGGAGGAGGCAAAGTCCCCACAAGTTGTGGGGCACTAGGGTTATTAGACACTCCTAGAAATGTCGGCTCTAGTAAGTAATTGTTAAGTGAGGATGACATGTTGGAGTGGGTTTCAAGTGAACAAAAGAATATAAATAGAGATTAAGCCTCTCTATTTATCACACACACACTCACTCATTGGGGTGCATGAGTGATAAGAGAAGTTGCTTGGACAAGAGAGAGGCTGCTACTATTAGGAGATCATCTTTATGTTTTTGGATTTTACTTGTGGTGCTGATTCTATCTCCAAGGAAGTTGTGGGGTTTTCTCCTTTATGGTTTCCCCGAGGAAAATCTTTGTGTCTCTTGTCTCTTGTGTTTTATTGTTGTGCATGTTATTCTCTCAGTTAAGATCCTAAGATCATAATGCTAGCTTGAATGATAAAAATCTAATATAAGTACCCCAATCACAAGGTGAGGCATGGAGTTTCTACAGATGGACTAATTCATGTTTTTGGTTACTGCCATTTTTCCACCTGTTTCATCTCAATGATGTTGCTAGGAAATTATAGCAATGTATACATTTTATTCCTTGTTTCAATGCTAGACAATGTTATCATAGGGTTTATCCATGATGATAAGAAGCAATTACCCTATACTTGCATAAGTATCAACTTATATTATCTATATTGCAATCAGAGATGAAGATTAGGTAGCCATTTTTTCTTCTTGTAAATCATGTCTTCAAGAATTAAGGACTTTCTTTTTAGCTAAAATTTAAAACTGGGTGAATCGTTATATGATTCATACTACAATATAGTTGAAGTAGAAAGTCCACTCCCAAAGAGAAACACTTCCAATGGATGTAGAACACTTCTATCATCTAATAGACTCTCCCACTGTGAGTGCAATGTTTTGTTCTCTCCCTTTGTGAGTGCAATTTTGTGTTTTGAAGGTATGATTGGGCCTCTAAGACGTGTTGATTATATAAATGCTTGTATACCACCCTATTTTCTTAATGCAAAATGATAAATTTCACCCCTATGAAACAAACCGTTCGAGCTGTACTAGTCACCCATTGATGAGAGGATGGAGGATCTGGTGAACACACCATTAGATTTTGAAGATGCACTTGTTTCTTTGTTTGACCACAATGATCATACACTTCAAAGGCATGTAAAAACATTGTTAGGAATCCTTAGGTTACACCCCTATTATCCTAAACTAGCCTAGATACCATCCCCTTCATCCCTAGACAACTTATCCCTCAATGCAAGGCCATTTGCATCACTGATTTCACCTCTAGAACCTAACGGCCTACCAAATTCCTTGGACTGTAAATCATATAGGGCACCCCCTAAGTTATTTTGCATTACACTCACCTTGGATTAGATGATTGCCTGCATGATCCCAAGGAAATAAACCTTCAATGCAAGGGCTCTACACTCCTTATTCATCCATCTTCATATCTCTTGGTCCTCCATAAACTCTTAACTGTAGATTCATAAGGGAGGAAACCATCACCATATTTCTTTAGCTCATTTGACCCTACACCAACCTACCCACATCTCTTTGACACCTAAGCTATCAAATATCCAACGTTGTACACCCTACGCACTAATACAATCCCAAAGATTACCGTTAGTTAACCTTTGTCTAGTTTGTCTTCCCATAATTCCATCCTACCACAAGGAACCTACTTTATTGTGATTGTCTTCTTGGCCAGTCATCTCTTGGACACCTAAAACATAAACATAAGAAGATCATAAATATTTACCATCTGATCTATTTTGGATGCTTATTTAATGGTAAAGATCAGTATTATTAATATCCACAACTTGTTAACATTCTTCCCATAAGCATGACATATGCATTTATCCTTTGACTGGGCATCTTGAATAGCACGTGTCATCGTATTTATCTTACGTACTGTCATACTGAAAATTGCATTCTTAAGTTGAATATTTTTATTGTGATTTTCATTGGCATTTGGCATACCTCGGTATTATCTTTGTCCCACAGTGATACTTCGCATACATATTGATTAATTGATTGCTTCTATTATCAATATAATTTCATAAGTGCAAGTTTAGTATTGGAAACTATCCCATAAACCAAATCTGAACTACATATCACTACCTTGCAATTATAGTACGAACATTGGGATTGTGTTTATACTTGGTGCAAAAACTTTGGAATCCTTTTCATCACTCTTGAAGTAAATAAATTGGAGATAGTATGCATATTGAAACATAATACGAGATGCAATTTCCAACAGCAGTACATGCTATGACCATCATATCCGTTTTGTTGTTGGGTTTGCTTGAGGCATACATACTATGCACCTTTGAAATTTACACTTGATTTAATACTTCATTTTTGGAAATGGTTTTGGTCACCTTGATAGTTTTATTTACTTGTGTTAGAATAATCAACCCATAGTTACCTACCTTAGACATTAATTAAATCATTTTTGTCTTATTACCTAGTTTCCTAGATTCCACTCTATGTTAGTTACCTTCTACATGTCCTAGAAGTCAACACATGCTTAAAATGAGTCATGGAGAGCTTGGGAAACATATTGGAAACCCATTTTATCATGTCTAATTTATTCCAGATCCTCCGAAGTGCATATCTTCTTTTTCTAAAAAGCTTCATGTTTTATTGAGATTTCAGGCAAAAGGAAAAGCTAGACTAGGTGTAGTTGACTTATTTTTTTCCCACATCATACTCCCTCATTTTCTCCTAATAAAAGAATGTATGATTTGTATTTCCATCCCTCATTATATTGACTACTTGACTTATCCAATTCGTGAGCATCTTGGTGGATTTGGGAACTGCTTTATGCACCTATGGGGGATTTGACTAGATTTAGTAAGCCTGCTTTTTGAACTTTTTGAATGGAATACTTATGCATTGGAATATATCATGTAATTATATATTTCAGCAGCCTATTACTTCAAAAGGTTGGATTTTGTACACTTACTCAATACAAATTAGTGTTATGCTCTGATTTCAGTCTCCTTTGGTGTTAATTTTGCATGTTTGATTAGCAATTTTGTGAGTGTAATTGTTATATCTCTTGGGTTAAATTTCCACATCATATTAGAGCCTTTGTATATCGATTTCTCTCATTCCATATTTCTATTTCAAGGATTAGAAGCTGCGGGGACTCAAGGAGATCAACTCATTCTTGATTTGATGTCCTCTCCTCTCATATGTCTTACTAAAAATATCTACAAGCTTCTCCCACACGTCATTAGGTGATTTAAATCCATCAATATGGAAGAGGAGGTCCCTTGAAGTTCTCAAACACAAAATACCATAGGCCTTATCCCTCCTGTTGTGCCATTTGATTTTCTCTACAGCTGCATTGGGCTCTGCCTCAGTTGCCATAGTCGCCCTGTAGAAACCTTTCACTCTCAACAATATCTCCATCTCATATTTCCACTCAAATAAATTTAATGGAGTCAAGATGATATTCTAATATTGGTCCATAGCTCAGAAACTGTGCCCTTCAGTCTGCAGAATATGCTCCCAGTCAAGATGTTGAACCTGCAATAGCAATATGGAAGGAGAGAAATCGATCTACAAAGGCTCTGATACCATGTGGAAAGTGAACCCAAGAGATAGAACAATTACACTCACAAAATTTCTAATCTCTCATGTAATTATATATTGCAGCAGCCTATTACTTAAAAAGGTTGGCTATTTTACACTTACTCAATACAGATTAGTGTTATGCTCCAATTTCAGTCTCCTTTCGTGTTAATTTTGCATTTTTGATTAGCAATTTTGTGAGTGTAATTGTTCTATCTCTTGGGTTCAATTTCCATATGGTATTAGAGCCTTTGTAGATCGATTTCTCTCCTTCCATATTACTATTATAGGTTTGACATCTTGACTGGGAACATATTCTACTAACTGAAGGGCACAGCTTCTGAGCTATGGACCAATCTCAAAAGATCATCTTGACTCCATTCAATTTATTTGAGTGGAAAGCTGAGATGGAGATATTGTTGAGAGCGAAAGGTCTCTACAGGGTGACTATGGCAACTGAGGCAAAGCCCAATACAACTGTAGAGAAAATCAAATGGCACAATAGGAGGGATGAGGCCTATGGTATTTTGTGTCTGAGCATTTCAAGAGACCTCCTCTTCCATCTTGATTGATTGACATCACCTAATGAAGTGTGGGAGAATATTGTAGAGATTTTTGGTAAGACAAATGAGATGAGAGTACATCACATTGAGAATGATCTGATCTCCTTGAGTCCCAATAGCTTCAAATCCTTGTAACTCTATTTTTCCAACTTTAAAGCCCTTGTTTTGCAGCTAAAACAGTGTGGGATCGAAAAGAAGGAAGCACAACTAGTTTTGGCCATACTGTCTAAGCTTGGCCCTGACTATTTAGTGTTTGTTTTGACCTTCCATGATACATAGTTGACATCTTGAGCCTGGAATATTCTTAAGCTTGCAGAGTTCATGGAATCCCTCACACAGGAACAAGATAAGTTGGTGATGATGGGCACCATCAAACCTTCCAAAGTCCAAGCTTTGGTTGCTGGAGATTCAAGGGTGGATTCAAAAATCAAGAAAAAAGATAAAAAGCCACCTGAGAAAAAGAGAGACAAGAACAAGTCTGAAGAGGAGCCCTAAGGTTCCAAGAATAACTCCCATAAGAAGAAGAACAAAGGAGAAATGAGAAAGTGCGCATACTGGAATAAGGGCTATCATCCTGAGAGCTCTTGTATGAAGAAACGAATTGACATGTTGACCCAACTCCTGGAGAAGAGTAACATATCCCTTCCTGATTTCTCAAAGAAGAGGGAAGGAGGATCAAATTCAGAGGACATAGAGAGAGTACATGCCTTGGTTGCTGGCACATCAAGCTCACCTAGCTTCATCATAAACTCTAGAGCTTCTAGACATATGGTTTTGAAAAAATAAGTATTCTCCTCTCTTGACATGTTTAAAGATCCACCAATATTTTTGGGAGATGACTCTCTCACTAACAGTTTGGGGAAGGGAAGGATTGATCTTGACCATGGTAAGTTCAATAATGTGTTGTATGTTCCAGGTATTTCCTCTAATATATTGTCAGTGTATCAGATGAATCACACTAGGTCTCCAAAGAAGGTCATCTTCTCCCCTAATGATGTTGAAATCACTGAGATTTTGAATGGTAAAGTCATAGGAAAATGTGTTGTTGATCACACTTCTAAGGTATACATGTTTTCCCATTTTCTACCCTACTCAAACCCCTCTGCTCTTCTGATTCATGCTAATGAGGCAAGCAAGATTTGGCATGAAATATTTGGCCANTTCTGATTTGAGTGAAAAAGATATGGTCATATGGTTCCCAAATATCAAGTTTTCTAAGGGAGTCTGTCAAGGTTGTATCCTAGGAAAACACCCATAGAACAAATATGATAGAGATGGTCATGAGAGAACCTTTGCACCTCTTGAGTTGATCCACATTGGCATTGGTGGTCCATTTCCTCATATGTCCATGAGTCAAGCCAAATATGCACTGACATTCATAAATGAATTTTCTAGGTATTGTTGGGTTCACTTCCTAAAGCATAAGTCTGAATTTTTTGACCTCTTCAAAGTCTTTAAAGCCTTGGTTGAAAAACAGCCTGGGAGGAAACTCAAGATCCTTAGATATGACAATGGTGGTGAGTATATCAAGTCTGAGTTCATTTAGTATTGTAAATATGTAGGTATTCATATGTAACATTTGATGCCTTACACACCACATCAAAATGGTGTTGCTGAGAGAAAGAACATGTCATTGGAGGAGATGGCAATCTGCATGATGGAGACTAAGACTTTGCCACCAAAGTTTTGGGCCGAGGCTATAAACTGTGCATCCTGCATCCATAATAGGGTGCCTCATAAACACCTTGATGGTATGACTCCTTTTGAATCTTGGAGTGGCATGAATCTTGGAGTGGGCACAAGCCAGATGTGACCCATTTCAGGATTTTTGGCTCAAAGGCTTGGGGTAGAATTCCAACTGAAAATAGAAAGGCTCTGAAGCCCCAAAGCCAAGAGTGGATATTTTTGGGTATTCTGAATATTCAAAAGGGTACAAGCTGATCAAATTGAGGTCTAACAAAGATTTCATTGAAATAAGTGTTCAATTCCAAGAAGAGCCTTTAGTAGCAGTTGAAGTTGGAGAGTCTTCTACATCACCAGATCCATTGATTGTAAGTGGAGAGACTAATGAGTTTGATGATTCTGATATGTCTGATAATGATGATTTGGTTACAGATCCTGGTAGTCTTACAAGACCAAAATAGGAAGCAAATACCATTCATGCAGCTGGGGAACTAGCTGGAAATCCTAGTGACACTAGGAGGACTAGATCTTAGTTTGAGAGTGCCCTTTGTGTGAAAGATCCTTTATTTGCTCATCATAAGTGATATCTAATTGTTGAATCATATCGATAGACATATGAAGATGAAGCACATGATCCAATATGGAAAAAATCCATGAAATAATAATTCAGCTCGCTTCAGAAGAACAACACTTGGGAACTGGTTGATCTTCCCCCAGGGAGGAAGCTAGTTCAATGTAAGTGGGTTTTCAAGACTAAGTTTGCTGCTCATGGTTCACCTTTGAAATATAAGGTAATATTGGTATCCAAGGGATACTCACAAGTACATGGTATTGAATACAATGAAACCTTTGCACCAGTGGCAAAGATGGACTTCATAAGGCTAGCTTTAGCCATTATAGCTTCGAAGTAGTGGGAGGTACATCACATGGATGTGAAGTGAGCTTTCCTAAATGGAGATCTCACTGAAGAGATTTACATGCAGCAACATGAAGGGATTGTTTCTAATCCATATTTAGTGTGCAGGTTAAATAAATCATTGTATGGGATCACGCAAGCCCCCAGGGCTTGGTATGCCAAGATTGAGGGATTTCTGTTGTCATTGAGTTTTGTTTGATGCAAGTCTGATCCTAATGTCTATTTGAAGCTAATTCATGGTTCTTGGATGATTATTGTCTTGTATGTGGATGACCTTGTTAACCCAAAAATTCTCTCACTCAGCTCTAAATGGCCTACGCCACCCAAGGACACCCATTCATGACTCTCGTAACACCCCATTAGACCCCCACACCCTCAGAAAGGCTTAAAAATGAGTAAAAGGGCATAAAACCCCCCAAAATGAGCCTAAACAACTCTCCTAAGGGCTAAAGCCTCCAAAAAGGTGCTAAAACCCCTCAAAGGATCCTAAAACCCGAAAAGGAGCTAAAGTTAGGGAAAAGGGGGATAAAATCCTAAAAAGGGGGCTAAAGCCCTGACCAAGGGCTTAAAACCCTAAAATCCCCCAAAAAAGCTATAAAAGGAGGGGTGGGGGTCACTCTCAAAGAACACCTCTCTTGCATATTGTTATGCTGCCCATGGATGCCTTGAGACCTCTTTGCCTCTCAAGCCACCCACATCCCCCTCTCTTCCACTCACATTCCGCATTGAGCCATAGATCCTCCCCCATTGTTGAGTGAGATAGAGAGGTGCTTCCTTCCAGCCAGGGCATGGTGGCCCATTTCACCAAAGGAGAGGTATAATCTTGTTTTGTTTATGCATTTTTCTTTGATATCTTAGTTGTTTTCTGACCATTATTTGTTTGCAGGTTTGATCTTTAAAATGTTTTGCAGGTTTATTTTTTCTTAATAGTTGTTTGCGGGTAGCTAAGGCGAAGCCCTAACCTTGTTTGCAGAGGGGCTTATGGCCATTTTCTTTCTTGTTCTTTGCTTTCTATCCATTTTGTTTTCTTTCTGCATTTTCCACATGCAGGAACCTACACTTCTGTCCTATAGACAGAAGGGAGCCATTCCTACCCCTGTAGCAAGGAGAAATCTATGCTACAGAATTGGCGACCATACCAAGTCGATCCAACAGGATCCCTGGTTCAGTTTTTTCAAATTTCCAGTTTTTTCAGTTTATGCCCTAGTTTTAGAAATTTCTTGTCAAATCTAGCTTAGATCTAGTTTATTTCTAGTTTTTATGGTTGCCGAAGCCTATGCAAGGAAAATCCAAGTCAGTTTGGCCACAATACAGGTTACTGTTGGCTGGATCTGACTGAGGATCAAAAAAACCCCAAATCCGGGGCAGGTCACAGTTATCGAGCCTGAACAGGGGATGAGGTCTCTCTTTTAGGCCTCACAAGCCCGACCAGGTCTCCCTTTCCCCCTCAAAAGGTGTGACTTCACTCAGATAGGTAGACTGCTTTTGTCTGTAAATTTTGTGTGACCCCCTCGCCGAATTTGACCTGAAACGGGTAGTCTATCAATCAATTGTTAATTTTCAGCTTATTAGGGACTGTCAGTGCGACTCAGCCGCCCCTGTCCAGCACAGTAGTTCAATTTCTATTTCTGTTTCAGTTTACTGTAATTTCCTTAACAAACAAAGTGTAAATTCAAAAAATTTTAATTGCTTAATCAAGATAGCCTAACTAAAATTAACTTAAAATCAAATCTTGCTTACCCTTCCTCCTCTACCTGGTCATCACCCTTCGGGGTATTCTGGGATACGACAAAGGGAATAGCTCGTATAGTCCTAGGCCCTTCACTGAATATTGTTCTAAATCATTAAAAACGGATGACCTGGAAGGTAGAGGGGGTAGAAAAGGAGGGATTCTCATGGTGCTAAGTGTCCTCCATGTTGACCAACCTTGCATCCAGGAGGTGACCCATGGATCTACGGATGGGCTTAGTCCCATTGTGTTGAGAGCCCAGCACCTTCTCTTGGTCTAAGAGGAGTATAGGTGTAAGGTCGTCACCCAGTTAGGATGTCACAGTCGGTTAAAAATGTATCTATTTACAAATTTTTTATTATTCACTGCTTGCATAACAAAGATATGAACTCGACCACAATATGATGAATTCATAAACCATTTGCAGCCACCTAATACCAGAAAGACAAAAAAACATATACATCATGCCACTAAATCAACCCAACTCAGTTCATGACGCTGAGAGAGCCTTAAAATTTATCAATTTACACTAAGTTCAAAAAATATGCAGTCTTTGAGGACATAAGTCCCTGACTGCTTCAACCGTGGGTAGTACTTGGGCTCATCCCAGAAACTCATTGTGAGGAGTACCATGGGAACCCCAAAGTAGCTAGCCGCTGAGAGGAACTGGCAAGCGAAATGGGGAACGACCCCCACCGATTGAGTAGAAACGCCCATGAGGAAAAATCCAAGTGCTATCTTTTGGCAGTATTGGTGGCTGAGTGACCACCTAAAGCCAATAGGAAGCCATTGAAACTGGGGTCCAAACATTATTCCCATCAGTTTGATAAACATCTAACATAGTTGACCCCCCACGCTCTTCCTCACGCCTAAGAGGCGAACCACCACCATACGAGACATTAAACTGACACTGTCAAAATAATTCTCAGTGATCTCCCACACCATCGAAATTCCAGATAGCCTCTCATTGAGATTCGGACCCATACCAGTCTAGACCAGACCTCCATACTGCACCATCAAGCCCCACGGTTGGTGCAAATCCGGATCCATTTTCTAGCATAACCATAGCAAGTGGACCCATGTCCTCACCACAACTTGTCACCAACAGCCCTGCATGTAGCCTAAGCACAGTCATGCAAACTATCATCAATCAGCTGCCACCACCCATAGTGACCAGCCAAGCTGGCCCACTTATAACACACGGGGGCAGTAGCCCTTCCACACACACTGCCCCTCCTGGCATAGAGGGGGGCAATGGACTATCCGCTTACGTTGCCCCTACTTTCATACATGGGGGCAATGTCCCCTCCACCCACACTATCCCTCCCACCACAAGTGGGGGCATTGGCCCATCTACAATGGCACAACCAATACCCCCAGTTATGCAGGTACATTATGCACCTGCAAACCCCACCACCATCCCTTCCCCATCTCACATCAACCTGGGGTCAAATCAGCCTTTCATGGCTCATCTTAAATTGCCTGATTTGGCTCGATTAATAAACGACCCTATTCACCATCAATCTTTTTGGCCTCCAGTGCCATCTAAGCTGCCATTAGACATCCCCAAGTTTGAAGGCAAGGTAGGGGAATGTCCCCAAAACCATATTATGACATTCCATCTATGGTGCTTCTCCAACAGAATCATAGACGATTCCATCAAGATGAGGCTATTCCAATGCACCCTTACAGGTGTCACGGCCAAATGGTACATTGAGCTACTGCAGGCCAAATATCCGGATTTCAACTCCTTAGCTTTCATGTTCCTACAGTATTTCCAACTCCCCGTCAGATATGATGAAGGGGTGGAGATCCTGTTACCCTGTCGCCAACACGTCGCCAAAGCACTGTGACACATATAACCGACCATATCTATCACGTCCCTGACCCACTGTTCGATGAAGAGGATGCTGCTATCACCAAACATACAGGGAAATAGCCCCATGAAGATGAACATGCATATAGTGCTCAAATAAAAACTTAAAACATAAAACACGCTAAGACGCATAAACCTTCACATGCATAGCGAAAGAAAACATCCATTCATTCAAGGATACCACATGTTCATCATATTCATGATTCAGTAAATATAAATGCAGAGATGGAATAGCCAAGAATACTCATCTTTAAAAAGAATTCGCCCCGCAGCCAGTTACGTTGCTGTAACGTTCCACCCAACCATAGGCTAGTGTGCTCATCAATCTCTCAGTAAGACTTCCACCCCCAAAATGGGCATGTTTCCCCAAGGAATAAGGGTCAAAGCAGGCTTACACATAGCTAAGGAACACAAATCAGCTAAGCCCCCAGAGTGGGGTTTATCAGGCCGTCAAGGAGCTAGGAAAGGCTAAATGCTAAGTAGGTGGCCTCAACAGAGAGCTAAGGATGCCTACACCAGAGTTAACCCTAACCTCTAAGACATCCACACACCCAACATTAGGAATCAGTCCTTTCTCTTTTTCACAGTCCCTCAGGTCCTGACTTCCCTTTCCAATATTCTTCAAGGGTTGTGGAGAAGAAATCCAATAGTCTCACTCTATCTGAGTGGCTCCAAATGCCAGTTTCTCAAGCATACCCAGCCTCTAATCCTATTATCAATAGTCCGAAGACCAACCACTGCATACCGCAGTAAAAAAACAGCTCACAACTCTATGAGGGAGGTGAATACAACAGGGTGACAACCCCAAATGACTAGGTGAACATAGCTCAGGTCAAACAACGCTTTAGTGTTGTTATTGGCCCTACCATGGCCAAAAAAACTCAGTATAAGCCCAACAAGATACTTGCATACACA
Source organism: Pseudotsuga menziesii (assembly GCA_001517045.1). NCBI lineage: Eukaryota > Viridiplantae > Streptophyta > Pinopsida > Pinales > Pinaceae > Pseudotsuga > Pseudotsuga menziesii. The sequence continues at coordinate 167,341 of LPNX010259046.1, forward strand.
ACAACAAAAAACATGGGGGAAAACTACAACAAGCCAGAAACAATGGAGGGAAAATGCAACAAATTGCCAAATTAGGGGAAAAACCCCAACTCTGGCTCAACAATAAAGTGGTAGAAACATTACACAGTCCCCAAATAGGAGAGAAGTCTGATTCTCAATCCTGGATAAGGGAGAACAGGCATGCAGGCCATAAGTTGTGAGGGTAAACCACATAACCACAGCCCCTAAGTGTGAATGGCTTACATAGTCCAATAATTAGAGAAGGGAGAAATGATTCCCTGTGGGATCAGGAGGAAGAAAAGAACCCTGACTAGCAATCGGCGAGAGAAGGAAGAATAGAGCAGCCCCTACCTGCGCGAGATGGCCCAAAAAAAAACCATGATGGAGAACCCCAATGGTGTGAGAGGAAGCAGAAAACCTCTGTCTGCATGAGGATAACCAGAATGACTCACGGTGGGAGGAAAATAAAAACTGTGAGTGGAGTAGTGGAAAAAGTGTGCATGGAAAGAATGGAGATATTTTTTTCTCTGCCCCCCGAGACGTGAAGAGGGAGAGTCCGCTGGTGGAGTGGGCACATGGGAAAGGACTGACAATCCTACCACACCAACCACTACTAAGTGATAAATGCTCCCAACTAACATACATCCGAATTTTAATGGGTTATCGACACATGGAAAACTCTCAATGACCCCCACGGGTTGGACAACCCCCCCTTAACCTTAGGAATCATGGCCTTTTCATTTATCGTTGCACCATTGTAGCTGGCTATAGGTTTATTTTAATTGATGTGCATATTTGCATGATGCCAATACTATAGTGTGTTGGGTACGATATACCATCAACAATGATCCCTATTGCTGAAACATACACAACCAAATCGATGGTGGGGATTTTTCCTTTAGCTCCTCACCATTAATTACAATATATACATCATGTACCTTTTAATGTAATAGGGGTCAAAACCTGGGACATCACAATCCCCAACCCCTTGGAATAACACTATCCTCGGTGTTCCAATACATAGGAATACATATCCAATTTGCACATCCAAAATTTCCAAATTTGCAGATCTGTCCCACGTTCAATTATTTACTTTGAACTTTCAGGACCAAGCCCCTCCACTTCCACGAGCTTCTTAGCTTTCGGCTCATCCCCAAGTCTAGGAACTTTGTGGCTGCTTCCCTCTTTATGTTCCCTCGCTGGGCAGTCCCGACGTAAATGATGTCCTCCGCATTTCCAACATTTTGCTGGCTGCGTCATCTTTACCTGATCAATTTCCTTTGAGTCTTCATGCCTGGACCATTTCTTAATAGATCGCTTGGATGAATGTCCCATCATTGATTCACTTTCCTTGCCTTTACGGATTGCTCCCAGAAGGTTTTTTACCTCCTTTTACAAACCAATAGAGTCTTGCAAACTCTGGTAGTTCATCTCATTCTACCTTTTCTATATCTTGAGCATCTCTCCAAGATGCTCTTGGGTCCTGGAAATCGTCTGAGGGAGACTTCCAGCCAAGTCCAGCAACTTTTGGTCTACTGCCATGATCAATGTAAACCACTAGATTTCACCTTTCTCACCTATGAAATGCATTATTGAAATTCTGTTAGACCAAGCATAATATAGGCATTAAATATCAGTCAATTAATTGCACAATTGGCATGACAATCCATGTCTCATCAAGGAGACTTTCATATTTTTCATGCCTTCCCAATAGGCACATGAGCTCATTCATGTCCATTCTTGGGCAGGGAATTAATTATTCCAGCATTCACAATTTACTTTAAGCATATACACACATTCCATTTTCAGTCATACATGCATTCAACAATCTTTTGTTTCCACAATGCATAAATATATATAGATATATATATAATCAAAAGACAAGAGAGAGCATCAAGAGTTTTTCCCCTCTTTGTTTTGTTCCATCCTAGAACCTACACCACCGCTGTGGCTTTTCATGCTCTCAGCCTCTTTCACTTCTAGTGAATGCTGGACTAATCCTTCTTGGTCATGACAGTTAGTGTCTCCAGTCTATTTCAGACCTATCAACCATGGAGCCTCCCCACATGGTTTGTCTCAACTGCTAGGTACTTCACAGTCTCACTAGCACCTTTTTTCATTACTGCTCATTCTGAGCTCTTGAGGACAGTCACATGTCCACTTGCACCCCTAGGATGCTCTCATATTCCTCGTTTCCAGCGATACCTATATTCAGACATTGAATAAACTCATATGTTTAGTTTATTCTCATAAGTTTTTATCTCTTAAATAAGAGCTTAAAACATCATAACCAAATCATATACACATGCATATTCATAAGCAAGAATTGCAAAATAATCCAATACTTATCTGTGTTGTGCGTTTCCTCGTTGGTCCACAGGATCCTGCTTCGCTTTGCAAGCCTTGGGATCGCCTATGGACTTGGATGTTAGGCCAGCATGCAAGCTACTTCACAACATCCTTTTATACATATATTAGGCATAGTCAAGCCAACCTTCAGTTGGGTTTATCAGAACGTCAACAAATCACTTGTACTTATATCAACAATACACTTATATCAACAATGCACTTATATCAACAATAAACGACCATTTCCAGGTTCCATTTCCAGTAGTGAGCTCTAATTCCACTACCCTATATCACATAAGAGACCATTCCCTTCTCTGAGTTGTCAGTCCCTCAGGAATGTCTCACTACCCCATATCACACAAGAGACCACTCCCTTCTCTGAGTTAATAGTCCCTCAGGAATGTATCCTTCTCTTTGCTCTTTAGTAGAAGGTAGGATGAGCTGAAGCCATTGCCCGTCTGGTCTACAATACTAGACTACATCTATTTAGCCTGTCAGCACAAGCAATATAAGCATATTTGTTAGCATTATTGTTCTATAACCATAACCACATTTCACATCATTCACTATCAAGTATCAAGACACTAGGAGTGCGTCCACTCCCTAGGGTGTAATCAATATTGAAAAACCCTTCCATGATCCAACATCGAAAAAGTGTGCACCCTTTCTCAGTGTGTGCCATGTAGGCCCTATTCATACTCAAGCAATCAATCATAATGGAAATAAAATCAAAACATGTTCTGCATATTGAATTCAACAATTTGACATGCATATTCTTAGCTAGGGTTACATAACACTTATCCATTTGTCGATGCAGTATTCCTTCGTTAAGGAGGAGTGGGGGCTCCCTTCTCTGAGTTAACAGTCCCTCGGTTTTCCATCCCAATTCCTCTTTACACTTTGTATCCACACATGTCTTACTGACATAACCTATACCATGTCACTCATGTTTCTTACCAAACATGTAGTGCAAATGACACATTCCCAAAATGTCCAATTGAGTTTCACCTGAAACCCATTTCCAAGATAAGGGAAAACCTTCCCATGAAGTTTTGCTTCTGCAGGCCATTACACATGTTCTTCCTGAAGTGTATACCCCTGGCACATTCATCAAATATCTAAACAGTCAGTCATTATCTGATAATGCAATCCAAATTTTATTGTTCCATAACTAAGAAATAACATTAGTAATTAAATTCAATGAGAATTTCCAACTCTGTTTACTACAGAAATTGATTTGATTGGAGATGAGGTGATCCTTAATTGTGGGTCTCTTGTAAGCAGCACCATCATGTCCATTATGATTTTATGCTTACTATCATAACATGAATACCCACTTACAATGCATCCTCTTGACACAATCTTATCTAAGCCAATAGCGATTAGTAGTTGTCAGCAATTTCTCAAATCCGAAATTCACGACCTCAAATTTAACAACCCATTATGCATACAAACTATTTTCGTTGCCATGAGACTCTTTTCATAAGGTTTGGCTCTTTCACATGGTAGATTCTAGCATTTTTCATGGTCTTACTTTCATTGCCATGCTCCAAACAATCTACCTGAAACCTGAACTTCAATCAGCCAAGCACTTAGTAAGTCTTGATGCATATAATTTTTCTTTTTCATTGCTGCAACAATCACTGAGGCATTTTTAGGATTCCTAAAATTCAAACACTTCCATCTATTAATCACATCAATATTACCAAAACTCATTTACTTCATGCAATCATTATCATACTAAAATTTGCAAGATGACATCATTTATGCCAGAATGAAATGTTCAGATACTCCTTACTTCACGAGCGTATCATTGTACCAACTTGCGCTTCCATAGAGAATTTCTGGCAGCCAACCGATCATGATCACTCTCTTCATGCACTTACCATCCTGCATTCATAATAGATCTTGAAATGGCTCCATAATTTTCATCAATTCATCATTTTTAGCCATTAGTTATTCATAATAACTCATGCACTATCTCTATGTATTCATGCATTGCATCGCAACAGTTGCATCCATACTTATGTATGCCTATCTACAACACGCACTCATACTTTTCGTATGCATCCATTCAACGCATAACTACAAGATTTATAAAATCTTTTAATGCATACCTACTTAATGCTACCTTGCATTGATTCAGGAATACTATGCATTCAAGCATACCATGAATGACCTAACCATGACTACTTCGTATAGGACACATGACTATAATCAATATCATCAACGCTTACTTTCCTTGGGCTACTAAGCTCATAACATTCTAATACAGACATAACATATTTCTATATGAATGCAGTATAAAATTCAATACCCATATGGTATGAGACCTGTTGCTTTTAACATTCCCTGCAATTGTCATAATTAAACTCTTACCTTCATGGGTCCTACTTACACCCTTGACATTACCAGTTTGGTTGGTCTTTTGCATGAGATTGCAGAATTTGCTCACCAACTTTTGATTCTGGACCTGTTTCCTTATCCCTTTCTTCATAGGATTGCTGGTCACATTCATCAGCATCAGCAACATACTCAACCATGTCCATGTTTTCGTTGGTTGTTCCACTAATGTAAATACTAATGCAATAATGATCATTAGTAGCTCATTATAAATGCATAATTCTTACTATTCTTACCAATATGTAATATTTTATGCATGCACGGCATATCTGCATACATTTCATGTATAAAACTTGGAATCATAATTAGCAAGATAGGTTTTAAGGAAATTTCCCTTCTCAAATCCCTCATCCCTATATGGAACTTCTTTTCCACACAACAGCTGGTTTGACTTCATGGTCTTTCTACCTCTAGGCATGCAATTACATGATTTTCCCATATTGAGAGCATCACACTTCTCTTTCAGGAAATTACTAGTACTTTGCTGCTCTGCACTCAAATTTTGGTGACTCTCCCTTGTTCCCTGCTGGATAATATTTCCAACGCCTATCCCCATGCTTCATTCTGACCTCGGTTGTGAAAACCACATCATTTAAAAAATGATGGCAAAACACACAACTGAATTTTGGTCTGAAATGCAAACTTCAACCACCTAGAGTTTTCTTCCTTTTTAGCTCTGAAACTGCTGGGAAAGCCAATGAGAAATTCACTACAAAACCCACTGAAATGCTAGCTGGAACTGCTAAAAATTCCACTAGAAAAACCCAATTTTCTTTCTCCCTATTGGGTCCCTTCCCAAATAAGTTTCCGACATTTCAGATCATTAGTGGACTAGTCTTCCGACTCTTCGGTGGCCAAGATGACTACACTGCTCCGGTGCTCATAGGAGGCCCTATCAAGTATGAGTTTCTGCTGTATTGAAGGTATCCTCGGCTATATTTTTCTGAAGTAGGCCTTCCGGATGGCATCGACGATGCCAAGGACTATTCATCAGGTCCGTAATCGTCTAACCTTTCGGCGTTTCGACGACCAGATCTGCTAACTTTCTCCGCGGCTCATCGACGGCTCATTTTCCTAAGTTTCTCCACTGTGATGGTCCTGTAGGGGTCTAACACTCCAAACTCTATGGGTGATGAGGACCATTAAGCCTTACCACATAGGCAAGGAAACCAACTAACCATCGCATCGGCGGTCGGGTGTACTGTGCATCGGACGACTAGTTATCTATGCTTCCGCTGTGGCAGCCAACGAATCTTCAACATTTTCCGATCTCATCATCTATAATCCTTCGATGACGTTCATTAGTGGTCTCATCATCTAAATTTTTCTGATGGCGGATGGTTTCCAACACTTTAACAAAATTCTGAAAATTTTTCTCTTCCTTCCATGTCAGCGAACCCAACAACTAATTTCCGTTGAAGGCATCGGCGGTCTGAGTGACTAAACTTTGTCGACGCTGAAGGTCACAATATCAGATGTTTCCTCAACTACCTTGAGCCGAAGTTTTGGTGATATTCGACTAATATCCATGAAACTGTGGCTCCCGCATCCACTAAGTTTCGCTGATGACCGACAATTCCCATACTTAGAAAATGTTTCTGGAATTTATTCCTTAACCATCTTTTCATCGCTTCATCGGCCCAACCGTCTTCTATTTTTTGCCATTGCATTGGCTATGGGAACATCTATATACTGCGGCATCGAACACAGTGGGGGGCGCATGAATAGATAGACCTTTTCGATGTTCATTAGTGATTCCATCGTCTGACTTCCACCGAAGGCCGATGAATTGGAGACTTAGACAAATTTTAAAACTTTTTCCTTCCTTCATATTTTCTCCACCGACGGCATCGGCGACTCAAAAAACTACTCATTTCTTCCGTTTTGGCGATCCCTACAACTAAGTGTCGCCGATCGTCAATGGCCAAGACTTAGAAAAAAATTTGAAAAGTCTTTCTTTCTCTTCGTTGTTTTCCCGCGAATCTCTGTCGGATATTCCATCTACTACTTTGCGCTGTCGTTTCGACAGTCTTCTGCTGATGAATTCCGATGGAAGTTTCCTCTCCTTTCACCATCCGCTGTGGCTCATATCGAAGGGCCTTCTAATTAGGTGATCTAATACATTGGCAGGGATTCAAACTCAGTCTTCTGATGATTTGATGATCCCAACACTTCGAGAAATTTTCCAAAATTCTCTTGTCATGCACAGATTTTCTTCTATTTTTTGCTGGGTAGAAGGTAACCTGCATCTGCTAGCTGACCTTCATGGCCCATTCAGGCCCATGTTGCAACCTTTAGCTATGATACCATTCTGTCACGTCCCTGACCCACTGACCAATGAAGAGGACACTACTATCACCAAACATATGGGGAAATAGCCCCATGAAGATGAACAGGCATATAGTGTTGAAATAAAAACTTAAAACATAAAACATGCTAAGATGCATAAACCTTCACATGCATAGTGGAAGACAACATACATTCATTCAAGCATACCACATGTTCATCATATTCATGATTCAGTAAATATAAATGCAGAAAGGGAATAGTGAAGAATACTCATCTTTAAAAGAATTCGTCCTGCAACCAGCTACGTCACTGCAACGTTCCACCCAACCATAGGTCAGCATGCTCATCAATCTCTCAGCAACACTGGCACCCCCAATCTGGGCATGATTCCTCAAGGAATAAGGGTCAAAGTAGGCTTACACATAGCCAAGGAACACAAATCAGCCAAGCCCCCACAGTGGGGTTTATCAGCCCATCAAGGAGCTAGGAAAGGCTAAATGCTAAGCTGGTGGCCTCAACGGAGAGCTAAGGATGCCTACACCAGAGCTAACCCTGACCTCTAAAACATCCACACACCCAACACTAGGAATCAGTCCTTTCTCTTTTTCACAGTCCCCTAGGCCCTAACTTCCCTTTCCAATATTCTTCAAGTGTTGTGGAGAAGAAATCCAACATTCTCACTTTGTCTGAGTGGCTCCAAACACTAGTTTATCAAGCATACCTAGCCTCTAATCCTATTATAAATAGTCCAAATACCAACCACTGCATACCGCAGTAAAACAACAGCTCATAGCTATGTGAAGAAGGTGAAGACAATAGGGTGACAACCCCAAATGACTAGGTGACTAGGGAAAAACCCCATCTATGGCTCAACAATGAAGTGGCGGAAACATTACATAGTCCCCAAAGAGGAGTGAAGTCTGATTCTCAATCCTGGAAAAGGGAGAACATGTATGCAGACCACAAGACTTGAGGGTAACTGACATAACCATAGCCCCTGAGCATGAATGGCTTACACAGTCTGATAATGGGAGAAGGGAGAAATGATTCCCTGCGGGATAGGGAGGAAGAAAAGAACCCCAACCAACAATCAGTGAGAGAAGGAAGAATAGATCAGCCCCTACCTACGCAAGATGGCCCAGAAAAAACCCATGATGGAGAACCCCAACGGTGCGAGAGGAAGCAAAATCTCTATCTCTACATGAGGATAACTAGAACGACTCATGGTGGGAGGAAAATCAAAACCGTGAGTGGAGTAGTGGAAAAAGTGTGCATGCAAAGAATGGAGAGAGTGTTTTCTCTGTCCCCCCATGACGTGAAGAGGGAGAGTTCCTTGGTGGGGTGGGTGCATGGGAAAGGATCGACAGACCTGCCACACCCACCACCACTCAGCAATAACTGACCCCAACTAATAGACAGTAGAATTTTAATGGGTGGCCGACACATGGAAAACTCCCAATGACCCCCACGGGTTGGACATCCCCCCCTTAACCTTAGGAATCATGCCCTTTTCATTTATCGTTGCACCATTATAGTTGGCTATAGGTTTATTTTAATTGATGTGCGTATTTACATGATGCCAATACTATAGTGTGCTGGGTAGCACGATATACCATTGGCAATGATCCCTATTGTTGAAACATACACAACCAAATTGATGGTGGGGATTTTTCCTTTAGCTCCTCACCATGATTAATTACAATATATACATCATGTACCTTTTAATGTAACCGGGGTCAAAACTGGGGACATCATAATATCGATGAGTGGTGGAGACGTCGCAGTGTATGTAAAATCCAACTTGATGATAGGATATTCTTGGATTGGTTCCTCAAGACCTTGCTCTACCCATAGCAAAGGATGTCGCATCCGAATGTACCCAATCTGAAGAGGAGGGCATACTGAAAGCCCAATAGTTTGACCTGATATACGCTCAGTTTGGATATCTGTACATCGTCATTCCAGATGCTCCCCACCTGGGTACATCCTACCAGGATGCACCAGGGGCATCCCATGATGTGAACGACATCATAGGCTTAGTCTCCCAACAGAGACAGCACTGTCCGACACCACCTGGCGTTACACCACAACTAAGCAACACTGCTAGTTTTGCTTACGAAACCAAACTCCAAACTATGCCAAAATGATGTGCTGATCTGGAGCAACAACTTCCTACACACAACCTGCACCACCGCAGCAGGATCAGGCCATGGCATGGCCAACATAGCAATACACGGGGAAAATACCCACATTTGTGGCACCACATCCGACCCAAATTTATTATGCACCACCAGTACAAGTGGTTCAAGCTCCCATCCCTACTCAAGCTACTCCGTTGGGACAAGTATTTGCATAAAAAAACCGTCCCAACCAGCCTACCCCCAACAATCAACAAGGGAAAGCTAGAAATAATTAGCCCCAGAACCAAGCCAATAACCAACCATAGGGAGGTGGTCAACAACCAAACCCTCCCAACAATGCTGTAGCAAATCAACCTGCCCAAAACCCCCCATGACCAAATGATCCTACATGCAACACTCCATTGTGCACAAACCAACTGTGCATACTCTGTGAGGTCTATGGGAACTACACATTCGAGTGTCCCCTCATGGGTCGCGCTAAGTAGGCCATTTAGAATGAGGTTCAACATGCCTCCAATGCTGTAAATCAAACCCAACCCAACCCAGCACCACAAGGACCTCCTCCTATGGTTCTTCAAAACCCACTACCTATCCAAGGGTTGGTGGCAACTGCAACCCCCCCCCCCCAACCCAATCCCAACGCTCCAGGGGAACCTCCCATGGCCGAAACAGGTGTTCACCACCTGCTAGCCATGATGACTAAAGAGGTCAACTTACAAACTAGACAGAATCAGTATAGTACCACCACCGAACCTGCTGACACATCAGTCGCATCTACGTCCAAATCGGTTAATGCACCTCTTCAGTTACCCCCTTTCCCCCGCCCCCCCATACATCAAGTGGCTAACAATGCCACAGCTAGAGCTGCTGTCAGCTATAGCATTGTGGATGATTTGTCCCAAACATCGATGGCCATGTCCGCTCTAGAGGTACTCAAAACATGCTCAACGTAGTAGAAAGTGTCAATAGCCTCCCTTGGGGCCCTAGAACCCTCTGACTCCAAGTTGATCATGTTCGACATGGAGAATGGAGAACCATGCATTCCATCGACCATCGCCTTCCAAATCCTGGCATCTATCCAAAACTTGGTTGTGCATCGGTGCATTGTAGATGAGGGGGCATCTACGTGCGTTATGTCTACCCTGGTTTGGCAGAAACTGGGATGACCAATTCTATAACCATCCTCCACAACTCTGCGGGCTTATGATGGCCATCCCACTAAATCCCAAGGAATCCTCCCCCATGTCCCCATCACATTGGCCAGGAAGACAGTCCTGATCGACATAGAGGTTTTCAACGCTCAACTAGACTATAACCTTCTCCACAAAAGAAGCTATATGTACACCATGAGAGCTGTCACGTCAACTATCTTCCATATCATGATGTTCCCCCATGAAGGGAATATTGTGATGGTTGATCAACTCACTTATCACGCTCCATAAGGGTTAATGGCACCCTCCAACATTATCCTGACCATCACAACCATTGAGCCACAAGGGATGACCATACAGGATAATGTCATCCCTGCAATCAACACCATGGTTGACAACACACTAGCCTCCCCATTGTTGAATGTGGGCCCTAGGTTGTTTGCCGATCCCACCATGACAGGTCCTTTCCCCCTAGTGTCACCGACACCGACACAAAATGAGACTACAGACTTGTGCATGGTCTCATCCAGCACCGCTGCACCTAGACAACAACCGCAGCCGTAGCCCCAACCACAACCACAACATTGTCTGTAACCGCAACACCAACAACAGCCACAACATCATCCTAATCACTAGGATTATGCACAGCCACAACCACAACCGCATCCCCACATGCAACAATCAGGGAGTTACCTAGGCTCATCTTCAGTCCATAGGATTCCTTTCCTCTTCCCCCTGCCTGGCGTCATGAGCAAGCCGGTAATGGCCAACTTAAGCCTACCCAAATTTACATTGGGAATTTCGGTATGTTAACTTGATCCACCAGCTCAACCAGCAATGCTCTAGGTTGTTTTAACCCCGATGCAACCCATCCTGGTCGAGTCTCACCCTTCACCTGGTTTGCAAAAGCCAACCACCGCACCTGCACCCGCACCGCCCCACCCAAAAAGGGCCAAGGGCAAGAATGCCAAAGCCACCGGAGAACCACGACAAGTCCTCCCTTGCATCATCTATGAGCAACAGGGCCATCCAACTGAGAATTTCCCTGAAATCCCAATGATCCGTGTGCATTTAGATGCCATGGATACAAACAAAAACATCCTCGTGGTTGAACTCCCAACTATGCCGATAGTCAGAAACAAGGAATTGATAACAAACCATGCTTGCATCCTCTGCAGTTTGTATGGAAATTACTCTCACCATTTTCAAGACTTGCCCAAATTTTGAATGGCTCTAGCTAACCTCCGTCAACATTCCCTTGAGTCTGAAATCACCTTGATTGAAGAAGTTCACCCCCCACTGCCTTCTTCAGACACCATGTCCATTTACATGATGTATAGCTCCACTGACCCACTTATCTCCACCTCCAACAACGGTCCGTTAGACCTGTCTCTTCGTTGCTTCAGCAACGATGAGGAGATACTTGAAGCTTTGACTGCCCTGAAATACCCATGGGATGACATGCACCATCGCTCGTTCTTCCTCCCCGGAGAATTTGTGTCGCAGTCTGACCAGTTTTTCATGGAGACCAAAGATTTCATCCATGGGAAAGTCAATTGGTTCAAGAACACCATCCCGGCACTAGATGCCTTTGAAGAAGGGAACATGGACAACATTTCACCCACCATCAAAATTGACATCTCAATCAATTCTGATATTGTTGAAGAAATCATGTTGGGGGCATCTTGCTCCCTAGAAGAGGTCACTGCCTACAAAGCTCTCCTCCAACAAATTCGTGACATCTTTGCCTAGTCGTACACTAAAATTCCCAGCTTAGATCCATCCATCGTGGAACACCACATCAACACATGGCCCGATGTGGCACCGGTACACCAAAAGCAATGACCCATTCACCCTTCCAAAGTGGTCATGGTTAAAGCTGAGATAGAGAAGTTGCGCACTACCGGCTTCATCTACCCCATTGCATACACCACTTGGGTTTCTAATCCTGTTCCCGTGAACAAAAAACAAGGTACCATTCACATTTGCATAGACTTTCATGACCTCAATGGGGCATGTCCCAAAGAGAACTTCCCTACACCCTTCATCGATCAGATCATCGATGCATGCACCGGACATGAGGCCTTTTCCTTCATGGACGGATTTTCAAGCTATAACCAAATCCAGATCCGGACAGAAGACCATTATAAGATGGAATTCACAACCCAATGGGGCACATTCGCGTATCGAGTCATGCCCTTTGGCCTGAAAAATGCTGGATCCACTTTCGAGTGTGACATGGCACATTGCTTCCATGACCTCATTCACATCATGTTGGTTTGTCTCGACAACCTCATTGCATGGTCCCAGAAGCAAACACAACACATACATGACCTACGACAAGTCTTCCTACAATGTTGCAAGTATGAAATCCACTTGAACCCTTTCAAGTGTGGTTTCTATGTCCGCACGGGCCATCTCCTAGGGTTCATCGTGTCACAAAAAGGAATGACCGCTGATCCCCGGAAAGTCCAAATGACTTTCCCTCTAACTTCCCCTCTTTAAGTGACGACAGTACAACGTGTATTATAGTCTTTCTCCCTTTTTTTTAACACATTTTTCAAAAATGAGTCTTATGTATCGTTTCTTCTTATTTCTCTAGATGGCGCACACCTCCAACCGGTATATTGGATTTTCTAATGGAGCAAGCAGATGGTCTCCAAACCTTGCCTCGGCTGCATGGGTCATCGAGCCCCCGTCGCATGAGTTGATCCATATCGACATAATATTCTTGGGTAGTGCGACCAACAACTAGGCTGAATACGATGGTGTCAATGGCCTCTTGGCCACCACTCTACAGTTAGGCGTTCACCACCTCGATGTCTGCTTAGACTCCCAGTTGATTCTTTCTCAGTTGAACAGATACTATCGGGTACGTGATGCCTGCCTCTTTAGAAAATTCCTACGCACTAAACAGATGGTTAGAACATTTGAGTCTATTACATTCACACATGTTCCCAAAAACCTCAATAGTGTAGTAGATCAAATGACTAATGACATTCTAAATTGGCACATTCACAATCGCATATAGGAAACATACAACCACAACATCATGCATAATCATATTTAAAAATACACACATAGTGTAATAATACATCACATAGGCATTTGCATTCCACATCATCATAAAAATACTCACATAATAAAACCATAAAAGCGCATCCACATGTGTAAAAAATATATATAGATAAATATATAAGTCGCATGTCTAGAACATGTCCAATACAAAATGAGAATCCACATATGCTGTCTTAGCAGGATATACATAGCGACATAAAAACCCCTATGTGCACCAATGCACTAAGGACAGCCCCAGTAGGCTACTAATTTGACTTAGACTCATCGTCTGACTCGGTGTCATCATCCTCCTCAGAGGACTCATCCTCCACAGGAAGGTCACCTCTCGCTGCCCGATGAACCTACTCACAGGCCATAGCCATCCTCCTCATCACAACAGTCCACTTGAGAGGAAAACTATGAATAGAAGTGATCAAATCACTGCTCATATGCTGCCACCTATCATCAGAGATACTAGTAGCAACTGCTCCAGATGCGGCAGCAGTCCATCCATCTCTCGCCGTCTCCTGCGAGGGTTCCCAGCAGGAACCGTTGCAGGAGCTATGGTAACTACCCACCTCCGATGCCCGGGCGGCGGGTGAGAACCAACATCTACACACACAAACAAGGACACCATTAGTCCACACATACAACTATCAACCAGCTCAAACTACACTATGTATAAAGATGAACACACAAACATCATGCATACATACCAGCTGGTCCCCATGCCTCTCCAGGAGGTCAGGGCATATTGGGGTCCCCCTGATAATCCATACCCGTGTACAGGTACTCCTTGATCATCACTAGAAGTTGTCACCACTGCTTTAACATCTCTGCAGTTAAAAAGAGGCCCACTCTACCACCACCCTCTCGGATCATCATCTGGCACCACCGATACATTCGTGGCTCCCATGGACCACTATCCTGCACAGCCCGGTGTGGACACAGTGCAGGTACTTTTTCAAAGAAGAAAGCACACAGGAAGGACCCAAAACAAAATCCTGCCCTAGAAGTCTTCAACTTGTTTAGCTGCCACCGAACAGCCTGAAGATACATTTGGCCCCATCCATAGTATGTGGCCCCTATAACACGCTCTACTAGCTAAAGCTGCCCTCCAGAGATCTTGTGGCTCCCCGTGGAACCCAAGATACATATTAATAGTGTTGCTACTACCAGTGTCAACAACTCCTCGATGTCACACATCAGGATATAGGAGCCACGCACATACACTGTTGTGTAACAGTGCCTGTCACACAGCTCCTCCAATGTCTCCCCCCAAGACAATGCCTGTTATACACCTGAATGGCACCTCTCCGTCCAAGTGCTGATATCCCTCATGTCGGCACACAAAAGGACACTTATGGATAGATGTTTTCCCATAACACTATAGCTTGGCTTGTTATGAAATACATTCTACCTTCATCCAGCTAGTTACTTTTCCATTTTCGCCATGTTAAGATGTATTCGCGACTCTCTTTATAGACAACTCGAGCATCATTCGCGAGTCTCCCTTACAGCAAGTCGCGAATCCATGTATTCGCAGGTTGCGCTTATACAGAGTCGCGATTCATTGGCAGGTTGCTCTACTACATACCCGCGAATGTGTTTCTTAACATGAAAACATAAAAACACACGCTAATGGGAGTTTAGTTAAGCCATTTCACTTAATCTCCCTAACTGCTATAACCTCCCTAACCTTCGAGAACTGTCTTATTTCACCCATATAAATATAGGCCTTGGGGAGGGTTGTAGCTACTTACACTTGGAGAGAAAATTTATGCTGGTGGATTGTTCACAGAAGTCTTTGGAGTAGTGAAAATCAGAATCCTTTGGTGATAGAGGAGTCCTTGTCTCAGACGTTTGGTTGTACTATGAACTTTATCATCATTGATAATAAAGAGATTACTTCTTCCACATGTGTCCCATATATCTTGGTTTGATAATTGTTTATGCTTCAGTATTTCATATTTGATTTATTTAACCTGCTAATATATATATATGAATCACTCTATATCTGGAAGATTTTCTCTTAACAGGTGAAAGAGGAGTGAGCCTTGAAGACTTTGGAAGTGGAGCAGATTGGAAGAGGACTAGCAAGGATTGAACTTCGTCTAACAAGTAAGTTCTTCTAACCCTCCTATTTCCTATTCTGTACTTTAGAAGTCAATTGTCTGCAAGTGTTTGAGTATGTTGGTAACCCCCGACCTACGATTATTAGGTGCATAATCCCTTACAACAGAACTGGCGACTCCGCTGGGGAAGCCTAGACTGTTGTAGGTCATTTCTGTTATCCTGACTAGTTTTGCTTGTGAGTCTATTTGTGGTTTTTTATCCTGGCTCTTGCTTACTTCAGCGTTTGAAAGTCTTAGGGTTTTTTCTTTGCTTTTGAGAAAATTTTTATACCCATTCGCGGGTTGTTCTACTGAACAGTCGCGAGTATAAAGTTGCATTCGCGGGTTGTTATACTGCACAGTCACAAGCATTTGCAAGTTGCACTGCTAGACAGTCGCGAGTACTCCTGAAAATTGGGATTTTTAAAGAAGAGTTTGCAGGTTTCTTTTCTTGTTATAGTCCTTGTTTTCTGAGAAGACTTTCTTTAAGAATGATGTAGAGTTTGCTTGATTGCCTCAGGTGATCACATCTTAGTGCTTTTTGAAAGCCATTGAGTCTCTTTTACTCGGTTTATTTATTGTTTGCATCCTGAAGCATTTGGCCTGTTTGGGTTCTTGGTTAAAGTGTCTTAGTCCAGATCAGTGATCAGGGTCTTGGGCTCTGTTTTTCCAGTCTGCTTTCTGACAGTTGCTGGTTTACACTTGCCTTTTTAAGTCTGCAGTGGTTTTGTGTCATTGTTTGCACCCAAGCTAGGGTTCCTAGCCTGCTTCTCTTGCTGGTCTGTTGGTTCTGTCAGCCTGTTTGTTTCAGTTTGTAGTTTGTATACAGTTCATAAGTTTCAAGTTTACTCAAGCATAGTGCATTGTAGATGCATAGTATATTTTTCAGCAATTTTTAAATTGAAAAACAAAACATAGTTAGTCTTTTGCATTGTGATTTTTGCATAAGTAGCGTTTGCTTCATTTTAAAAATATATAATCTAAGAAAATTACAAAAACATAGGCTTAGTTTCTCTTATCAGTGCTTTAGTTCATCAATACATATTTGAAAAAATGAAAAGAAGTTTGTTTTATAGTAGTAGTTTGCTTTGAATGCACTTTAATTTCATTTATTTCTTGCTGAGTCAAAACACCATACAGTATATCACTTCCTTTTCCCCTTGAGTAAGAAACAACCCTTAAAATAAACGCATAAATTAAAATTTACTAGTAAGTTTTATTTCTAGGGGCCTTTCACCTACTAGCTTAGGCTAGATTTGTGGGCTAGGGAGTGTAAACTTCCCACAAATTATAAACTCAAACATAGTGGACCGTTCTTTAGGTAAATCCTTGATTCTATCACTGTATCTGGGAAGCTCCTCTCAAACGGGAGTTAAGAACTAGGCCGCGTGGAGGCTTGGACAGAGGAGATAACCCTCTGAATCCTTGTCAAAACGTAACCCAGGAATTTTACGCATCTAGGGATTCTGTCCTAGACAGAGTTTCGGGCTCAGCTACCCTGCCCATGCGTACGAGTTCGGCTGACGACTGTCCCCCCAGACAGCTGGTATTGTCAAGGTAGCCTTTAGTCTCTTGTCTTTTAGGGTTCATACCTACGTAAACTGGAAGGTTATTTCTGGTTCACCTTGAACGGGCTTGGAAGGTACCCTTGTGGAAAGTGCAGGAGGGCAGTGGGTGATTCCTCCACTTGTGCCTGAGAACCCCTCAAGGACGCCAAGTAATTGTTCATCAGCTTTCTTTGGGAAAGCCTATCTTTATACCCTGGTTTGATTGCTTGAGACTCTAGGATATTTTTAGTGTATGCTCTGTGGATTTGCTTGTGTTTAGTTGACCTTAGGGTGTGATTAGTCAAATTTTTAATTCTGGAGGACCAACTTGTTAGAAGGTCAAGAAGGTTGAGAAACCTTCCTCCTCTCACTGCATTGGAGCCTCCACCTTTACCCCAAAGGCGGAGATTAGACACAGACGGTTCTTTTGAACCAGTGGGAATAAGTGAGGTTCTTGGTGAATCGGAATTGATAGCTAACCATTTTTATTTTGACACAGTCAAGATAGAAGAATTGCAGACTGACGAGTTTGCAAGAAATTTTAACACCCCTTTGACTGATCTTAACGATCCTGTGATCGTCCAAGTTAGACCTTTTAGTTCACCAGTGGTAGGTGTCCCTTTGAGTAGAGTCATGTCTTCTGCGAAAGAAAGTTCTTTTGTGTTTACCTCAACCCTTCCGGTTGAAGGGGTACTAACTCCCCCAGTTAGTGCCCCTAGATCTAGTTTTCCTTCTACACCTTTGACTCCAGCGAGCCGGGTGGTTCAACCACCGGTTCACTTCAACATAGAAGGTATTTCTGGTAACACGGTTGTTGGGATCCCCAGTATACCTACCATTCCTTCTTCCTTCCCTTACACTACTCAGAGTGGTCTGGTAGGATCCTCGGCTTATGTCCAAGGATTTCCTTGGAATGGGGGGCACATTCCCCCATCCAGTCCATACGTAGGTCCATCTCCTTCATATGTAGGAGTGCAGTTTGGGGACAACACCTCTTATGGGTAGAGCTTCCATACCCCTATTTCGGTCCCATACTCGAGCTGTCCCTTCTCTTTGTTTAGCGGAGGGATACCTACTCTAGTCTTTCAGACCCCAGCTTCTATGGGGATGGCCCGAACCACTTACACTGCACCTCCCACCCAAAATCATGTGGCCTACGGATGAAATCCATTTCAAGGCAACCTTCCCACTTCACAATCAATGTCATGGGGAAACCCCACCTTTACCTATGGGCATTCGGGGGCTAAACCCTCTAATCCCCAAGCTGGCACATCTAGTGTACCGGTTAGGCCCAAACTTCCTTTTCTGGCAACTTTGAACTTGCCAGACTTGTCAAAATTGATGAATGATCCAGTGAGGCATGACCCTTTGTGGCTACCTGTTCTCACCAAACTGCCCTCGGACATCCCTAAGTTCGAAGGTAAGGCTGGTGAAGATCCTGGGGCTCATGCCACCACCTTCTATTTATGGTGTTCTTCCAACTCATTGAATGAAGATTCAGTGAGATTGAGGCTATTCCAGAGGACCTTGACTGGAACTATGGAAAAATGGTACATAGATCTGTCTTCTGCTGCTTTTAGTAGTTTCTGGGACCTAGCTAGTGCTTTCCTCAGTCACTTTCAGCTTCCGGTCCGTTACGATTTCAGAACGGATTTGTTGTCTACTTTCAGACAAAACAAGGCAACCCACATCTTGGATCATATCCAAGAGTGGAGGAGGTGAAAGAGTCTTATCAAAGCTACCATCCCTCCCGAGTTTCTATTAGAGTGGTTCCTTAAGTCATTGTTGCCATACATATCTAAGGATGTGTCCACATCAGGAGTGACTGGTGAAGAAGAATCCATACTCAGGGCCCAGCAGTTGGACTTGATTTATTCACAGTCTGGGATTCTATATGAAATCATCCCTAAGGAACCAAGGCCTTCACATGAGGCTGAGAAACTAAATCCTGGACCCCATGCCGATGGTGTGGTTGGGTCCGTAAACTCTCCCACTGTAAAGTCTTTGACAAAACAACTTCACCAATTGTCTGGCAAACAGTCTATGGTGGAGGCAGCAAAGGCTGCCCCCTCCTCCAAAAGTGCAAATGTTTTTTCACAAACCTCTTCGAAGGGCAATCAGCAGCCCGGAGGGAAGAAGAAGAAAGGTAAAAAGGGAGAGGGAAACCAAAATCAAAACAAGCCAAAGCCCGCAAACAATGCTGATGGGGGCAAAAAGGAAAAGAAGAAAGTCAATTTCCCTTGTAAGTTGTGCCAAGGGGACCACCTTACTCATCTTTGTCCCCTCATGGAACAAGCTCAGAAGCTGCTCCAAGCTCAACCACCGGCTGTCCTGAAGGATCCGTTTCCCCAAGGGCAGAATTCTGCTTCAGCTTCTACCGTAGCAGGGGGCACTCAAGCTGCCCCTGACCCCAATTATATCAACATGGTTAGATCCTCAACTTTGTTACAAACTAGGAAAAAAAACTATAAGAAAGAAACCGATGAGAAGGGTAAAGCTGTAGTTCAACCTTCCAACCCTCTCACTATAGAGAAACCTGCGGAAATAATGCCAAAGATACCCAAAGGTGTCTTTAAGAAGACTTTGCATAACCCAAATGCCAGAGCCGCTTCTAACTACTCTGTGGTTGAATACTTGGCTCAGACTCCGTGTGTAATGTCAGCTTTGGAGGTGCTACAGAGCTATCCCGCTCAACGGGATGCCCTCTTAGCAGCTTTAGGTAGCATGGAATCTTCGAGTCTCACAGAGAAATTTCATCTATCTGATGTTAAAATTTGCCTCCCTTACCATGTAGCTCTATCGATAGATGTTGTCCATGGTGGTAAGACCATTGGACGAGTAGTTGTTGATGAGGGAGCCTCTACATGTGTTATGTCCCTGGCCTATTGGAAAGCTCTTGGATCCCCAGAGCTGGTCCCATCAACCACTTTACTTACTGCCTTTGATGGAAGGTCTTTCCGTCCACATGGTATCCTACCGGCTTTTGAGATTAAGTTGGCTGGGAAAGCAGTGTCTGTTGAAGTTGAAGTGATTGATGCTCCATTGGAATACAATTTGCTTCTGGGTAGGAATTGGACTTATGCAATGTCTGCTGTTGCATCAGCTGTCTTTCGTGTCATGGTTTTTCCACATGAGGGCAAGGTGGTCACTATTGACCAACTTGATTTTACCCGAAAAGGCCACTTAGAGTCTAAATATTCCACTGTTCCATTGGTTGATCAGGCCAAACCTGCTGCACAGAGCTTGGGGGCTGGAATGTATGCATCATTGATGGGCACATTCGATATTCCAACTCCAGTCCTTTATATCGGTTCTACTACTATAGGGAAGTCCATTGATTCAGTGGTCGATAGGACTGATCCTTGGGTTCTCCCAACCCCTCAGGAACCGGAAGTGCCCTTATCTGCAGTGGAAGTGGCATATCAAGCTGTTACCCAAACCACTGTTGATCCCATTCTAGATCCTCTTACAGTCTCGGATGATCTGGAAGAAGTCTACATGCCCAAATGGGCGGAAAACTCTTTACATTCCATAGATTGCTTAGACACCGTTTTACCTTCCGATGAAGCTATTCTGGAAGCTATGTGTGCACGTGATAAGATATGTGAGGATCTTCATCACCAATATTATTTCCTTCCAGAGCTAAGCAAGATAGAAAACCAAGAGTTTCATGTGAGACTGTCGGATGATGTTGATACACCTGTCAACCCTTTACCTAGGGAAGGAGTGTTTGCCGAGGGGAATATGGCAAACATTTCAGCCACTATACCGATCAACATATCTGTAAAACTAGATGTCGTGGAAAATATCTATATAGGTGCAAACTGCTCTCCGGAGGAGAATGCCATTTCTACAGACCTTTTCAAGGAATTCCGCGATATCTTTGCCTGGTCATATGAGGAGATGCCAGGAATTGATCCATCTATTGTTTAACATGAGATCCCAACCTATCCTGATGCCAAGCCAGTTCGGCAAAAATTACACCTCGTGAACCCGCGTAAAGCGGCGGCTGTGAAGCCAGAGGTTGAAAAGCTGTTGAAAGCAGGTTTTATATATCCCATAGCTTTGACTGAATGGGTGTCCAACCTAGTTCCTGTTGATAAAAAGAAAGGGACTATTCATGTTTGTACGGACTTTCGAGACCTTAACAAAGCCTATCCTAAGGACAATTACCCCACACCATTTATTGATCAGATCATAGATGCATGTGCGGGTAGTGAAATATTCTCGTTTATGGACGGTTTCTCTGGCTACAATCAAATCCAAATTAAACCGGAAGACCAGCATAAAACTGCTTTTATTTTCCCTTGGGGTACATTTGCGTATAGAAAAATGCCCTTTGGATTGAAAAATGTAGGGGAAACCTTTCAACGAGCCATGAACTTTGCTTTTCACGACATAAAATCCATTGTCGAGCCTTACCTTGATGATCTACCCGCTCATTCTCGCAAGAGGATCCAACATCCTGATCATTTACGGTTGATTTTTGAGAGATGCAGATACTATAAAATTCGCTTGAATCCCCACAAGTGTGTTCTCTGCGTTGAGTCAGGAAGATTGCTTGGATTCATTGTCTCTAGTAGGGGCATTCAGGTGGATCCTTTAAAAGTTGAGGCCATTGTAAATCTGCGTCCTCCTCGTTCTCTTAGGAAACTTCAGAGTCTACAAGGAAAGTCTAACTTCCTTCAACATTTTATCGTTAATTATGCCAAGATCACAAAAGGTTTCATGTGCCTGCTTAAACAGGACACCCCATTTGTATGGGATGAAACTGTACAACTCGCATTCGAGGCATTGAAAAAATCCTTGTTGTCGGCTCCTTTATTACGCCCACCAGATTATTCTAGCGATTTTATATTATATCTGGCCGCGTCGGAGTCTACCATTGGGGTAGTGCTAGTTCAAGAGGACGACAAGCTCGTTGAGCATGTTGTTTATTATCTTAGTCATGCTCTGGTTGGGCCTGAGCTTAAGTACTCCCACGTCGAGAAGTTAGCCTTAGTGGTTGTTTATGCTATACAGAGGTTACGACAGTACATATTACTGAGGACCACTACTGTAGTGGCGGATGTAAACCCTTTCCAATATGTTTTATCCCGACAGATTGTTGGGGCAAAATTCAATAAGTGGATAGTCATCCTCCAAGAGTTTGACTTGGTTTTCCGATTTGCTAAATCCAAAAAGTCCTTAGTTTTTGCCGAGCTTATAGCAGAATTTCCTACGGAAGAAGATGTAGTAATTGCATATGACTCATTCCCAGATGAGCACATCTTCCTCATATCCACCTCTGATCCTTGGTATGGAGATATTCTTATATATCTCTAGACTTTGAAGTATCCTGCCGCTTACTCTAGGGAAGACCGACGCAAGTTACGCCTTCATGCTAAAAACTACCTCATTATAGGAGATACATTATATTGACGAGGGGTAGATTCTGTCTTGCGTCACTGCCTTACTCACGAGGAAGCGGATATTGTCCTAAATGATTCCCATAGCGGAGCGTGTGGGGGTCATTTATCTGGGTTAGCAACGACCCAGAAGATATTACGTGTCGGGTATTTCTGGCCCACCATCTTTAAAGATTGTGTGGAAGCAGTCAAACGCTGTCATCCATGTCATCTTTACACTAGAAAAATGCGGTCACATCCTGCTCCCTTGTTTCCTGTTGTCTCGGTAGGCCCCTTCATGAAATGGGGGATCGATTATATGACATGCAACCCAGCCTCGGCTGGGGGGAATAAATACATCATTGTCGCTATTGACTATTTCACAAAATGGGTAGAGGCAATGCCTACTTTCAAAGACAACGGGGAAACAACAGCTTTCTTCGTGTTTAATCAGATTATTGCTAGGTTTGGTATTCCCAGAGTGATTGTCACTGACCATGGCAGTCATTTCCAAAATAACATGATGACAGAACTGACCACCATGCTCGGATTCTGACAAGAACATTCTTCTCCATATTATCTGCAAGCAAATGGTCAGGTTGAGGCTGTAAACAAGACTTTAAAAACTATCCTTAAACGTACTATTGATGCAGCCTGCTCGAATTGGCACATCATGTTATATCCTGCTCTTTGGGCTTATCGAACCAATGCAAAGACTGCTATGGGTTTTTCCCCCTTCCAACTCGTTCACGGGGTGGAAGCTATTACGCCGATTGAATGCGAAATCCCATCCTTGCAGATAGCTATTCATGTGCTACCTGATACGACTGAGCTTGAGGAACGGTTGCTCCATTTAGAACACCTTGATGAACAACGTAGAGATGCGTTGACTGCAAATCAGGCTCATAAAAATAGGGTTAAATCTCAATACGATAAAACGGTCAAACCTAGGGTTTTCTCTGAAGGGGAACTTGTCTTGCTCTGGGACCAAGATAAAGAGCCTCTGGGGGCAGGAAAATTCAAGGCCATGTGGTTAGGACCCTATTTCATGTCTAAATTTTTGAGTAAAGGCGCATATGAATTAGTGGATTATGATGGGAATAAGCTTCCTGAGCCTAGAAATGGGCTCTACCTGAAGAAGTACTACACTTAGGCTTAACACTTTTTCTTGTATATTAGTGTATGTATTTTTATGTACATTAGGTTGTTAGTGCCATTTTTTTATACTATCTACTGGTTGTTGCAGATGTCTTCCGAGATGTATGTAGGTTTCGCTGATGGTGCCAGCCGTCACACTTGTAACCTGGCTTCGGCAGCATGGGTTATCTATTCCCCCTCAGGACTGCTTGTTGCCGCGGGAGGTGCTTGTTTAGGTCCTGCTTCTAATAATGTTGCTGAGTATAGGGCTGTAATTGAGCTCCTATGGGATGCTTTGTCATGAGGCATCGCCCAGCTTGAAGTCCGTTTGGATTCTCAGTTGGTTGTTTCCCAGCTCAATCGAGCTTATCAGGTACGTAATCCTACATTGCTACATCAGTTTATGCAAATTCGTTTATTGGAAAGACATTTTGAAGTTATTACTTTCAATCACATTCCACGAAACCAAAATTCATTAACTGATGCATATGCTAATTATATTTTGGACTGGCATCTCACACACATTTTATAAAATATACAACAAACATATAAGAAACATTTGTAAATAAGCTGACAACTAAATACAAATATATATATATATATATATATATATGTAAATATCTGT
Organism: Pseudotsuga menziesii; assembly: GCA_001517045.1. Lineage (NCBI taxonomy): Eukaryota > Viridiplantae > Streptophyta > Pinopsida > Pinales > Pinaceae > Pseudotsuga > Pseudotsuga menziesii. The sequence continues at coordinate 191,541 of LPNX010259046.1, forward strand.
CATAGATAGGTTGAGTCTAATCTGTAGATCCCGTCATGTACAAATATACAAAAATGTGGATCATCATCCATCAAAATTCCCTAGAACTAAGCCTGCCCGCCATGGCCACTAGGACCTCCCTGGTCCCCGTGATCTCTGTGCCCCCTGGCTTCCTTAGCCTCCTCGGATTTGGCAGCCTCCACTGCATCTCTGTATACAAGTACTACTCTAGCTACCCGTCTGAAAAGACGTAGCCAGGCCGGTAGAACCCCAACTACAAACTCCTGCATAGCTACAGGGAGATGCTCTATCCGTATCGTAGGTACTCTCTCGGTTAGCCTGCCTAGCTTCATCTCGAGTACCCTGATCAATCCTGGGTCTCCCCCTGCAACAGGACGTACAAAGGTACGTGGGTTCCCTTCAGGGCTGACTGGTCCAATATTTGCATTTTGAAACATAAATAGGGTTTAGACTTGTGCATATGTATATATCCTATCATTTGAAAATTCATAAAAATTTGATAATGATAAAAAATAAAAAATTACTTACCCATCTCTCCCCATGCTCCTCCTAGAGGGAGGACAAGGTCGGGATCACCTCGAAAATCTAACCCAACGTATGGAAACTGCTCCAACGCCGGCACTTGCCGTTCCCACCATGTATAGAAGTCATCATCATACATGCTATGTACTACGTCTCCTCCTCCTTAACGGAGGAAGATATCTCCCCACTGGCTCAGCCTCAGCTGACGTGGATGATGGACCTGTAATGGTATAGCAGGGCTCATAGCTAGCACTCTCTCAAAGAAGAATGCTACCAGTATACTCGCATAGCCGAAGTTCTTCCGTCTTCCCCTCTTACAGTCGGATAATTGCCTCTTCATAATGGGGGCAATTCCCGTGCACCAATCAAAGAGAGTACCTCTAAAGCAGTCCACTGCCACTCTCATCTGAGTCCTGGTGGCCATGTGTAACCCTGTTGACCTTGAAAGTCTCACAATAGTACTGGACAATACCTGAAGTGTAAGATCATGAATATCTGCAATGAGAATGCTACTGCCTTTCTTTTGAGTACCCGGTCTGCAGAATACATCAACATAGTTCTGGACACTCAAGGGGTCTCCACCCCTACCAGTGCCTTCCAGGTTCACCGGTGCTCCCCGTTGTGACAACCCGGTTATGAAGTAGATATCTTGTATAGTAAGCTCCAAAGTCTCACCCTGAATATTGAACATCCCCAGGTCATGGTCCCAGTAATGGACTAAGAACTCTAGTATGCAGACATTGTCCTGCATGGGTGATGTACAAAAAAACTTGAGAATCCCACTAGTCCTCAATGCTTGGATGGTAGGTAGGCTTTGGAGAGCCGCTTGATCCATCATTTCATGTTCCCTCTCTCTCCACTCCAGCACCATATTTTTCCTGACAAAAACACATAATTTGATTCAGTATTGCATCATAAAAATTTTAAAAATTTTGACTATTTTTAAACATTTTCCCTATCACACAGCATTCGCGACTGTCCAGTTTGACAAGTCACGAGTCATTCGCGAATTTCCTGTTCAGCAACCCGCGAATGAAACGCGCATTTGTGACTTTCATGTCTTGCAACCCGTGAATGCATTTTTCCATAATTTAGGTTGATGAAAATTACTGAATTAACCATTAATTTGAAAATTTGTTTGGATCAAAATGAGGAGCTTAGGGTGTAGATTTACCTAAAGCTAACGGATTCTGATTCTGACGGTCCAATTGTCCACGGAGATCGATCAAAGATAGAGGGTAAACTTTCCTTTTTGGTTCAAAAAGCGCAAATGGTATGAAATGTTTTAATTTTCAAACTATTTATAGAAATAATATTTCGTAAAGTGGGTCTTTTTATATAGTTTGAAATGTCAATTGACTAATATCACCCTCTTTGTGCCTTGGCATAGGTTTCCCAACTTTTACAAAGTGTTGATGCTTCTATAGGGTGGTTTTTGCTCTTTCCAACACATGTTGGCATCTTATCACTCCACATTAACCTTAGTAATCAACATTTTGCCACAGACTATGGTATTTTAAGCCATTAGTCCCTTGTCTCTACCATTTTTCTTCCGTGGCTAGGATCCCTTTTCATGAGTATCATCCTAATATGCCATTTCCATTCTTTGGTACTCATTCCGTCACTGTTTTAGGCCCAGGGGTTTCCTTATAGCTATTTTTCATGCCAAATAGAGCTTCTTATGAATCTATTTTTACAAGCTATCTCTTTATAGGACTCCCCAAAATTATGGAGTTTCTTTAGGCCCAGGTATGACTCCTTCAAAACAGACTTGACTACCGAGTTATCTCGTCTGTTCAAGATCGTTAAGAATATGTGAACGGGCATCCGCATTGGTGGTAGGTTATCTCTTTCTCGGACCATGCGGAATAATACGAGAAAGGATCACTCTCTTTTCTTCAGAATTGAGAAGAGTATTCTTAGGTATAGGTTTATCACTTTTCCGGACCTGAGGGACTAAATTTACGGAAAAGGAACACCTGGTTTGAGCTTAGTTTTCTCTTTTTCGTGCTCTGGACCTAAACATGAAAAATATTCCAAGTGTACTTTGTGTCTTTGTCATGGTCGTTAAACACTCAAGAACAAAGCAACGAGTTTATTGTTGTAAGCCCCATTTCTCGTAACCAAATGGATCTTTCCGAGTGATCTTGCTTTCCTTCACACTCGTAAAACTCAAGCTATTTTATGCTGTTTTGGAAGGAGCATTGGGTAGGTGGTAATTTAACCTTTTTCGGACCTTCCCAACTAAGTACGAAAAAGGTTCACCTTTTCTTCTTCGGAAGTTAAGAGATTTATTATGTGGTTTGTTTTATACTTTTTCGGCCTCGGGAGACTAAATTGGACGAAAAACGACCCCCCTGGAGTCTTCTTTGGCATTTTCAGACTCTCTAAATATGAAAATACCACATGAGCATGTACTAGTTCGGGCTCATTAAATCCACGGATCAGTGTATCAAGCATTATTTTCCCATCTCTTCAATCTTGTTAAAAAATGAAGAGGGAACCGAGTTTACTTTCCTGGACTCGTTAAAACTTAACAGGGAAGGTAAGGAAGAAGTTTTCTCTTGTTTTCAGTAATGGAAGCATGTCATCCTTGAACATAGCACTCTTTGCTTTCTGATATCCATGTTTCAGTATACACTTGTGTTCAGCTATCACTTTGAGTTTTTACTCCTCCTCTTGTCCTTTATACCTGGGGAATCTGATCATGTCTCCTACATGACAGATAAGTCTAGTTGTTCTATCTATCCATTGTATGCTTCCTTGGGTCATCTTTGTGTTGTGTTCACTATTCAAGGACTATACTCAATGTCTGACCTATCACCTGATCTCATCATTGTTATATCTGTTCTCCATTTACTTGTGTCTCCCTTCTTTTGCCTAGTTCCTAGTCACTCTTGTGATCCGTTGGAGGATCCATTGCCTTCCTTATCACAGTATGGTTCCGTTTTCAGCACCTCCTGATGACGAAGACCTAGAGTTTTGACGATAGTACCTTTGGATTCACTTTCATCATTGGTGAACTCCTTTGCTTCAGTTGTCAATTATCACTTATTGGTTGACAAAATGTTGAATCCTCTCCATGTTCGACTTCAGCTTACCCTTATTCACATGGCTTGGATTGTACTGGTTCTTTGGGATCATTCATGAAGACCTTAGTCCCTCATTTTGGCCTAAGTTGCGCAAGACCATGTTCTATTCTAATATCCAGCTCCCAGATTTTTGAAGACTCATCATTATTGTATTGTGGCTTCGATCCACCTTTGTAATATACGTGGTTTCTACCCATATCATATGATGTAATCAAATATTGTAAAGGAGCTAGTGTTCCAGTAAATTGAACATAGCATCCTCAGATGTAACTTTGTATATGACATTATTATGTATTTGTTTCAGGTACTCTCTCTACTCCATTGGATTTCTGAGTTTCTCCAGAGTTAAATATTATAATGTATTTCGGCCATCGTTCCCCTTTGACCTCACACATTAGGGGGCATCTGTTATACACCTGAATGGCACCTCTCCGTCCGAGTGCTGATATCCCTCATGTCGGCACACAAAAGGACACTTATGGATAGAGGTTTTCCCATAACACTATAGCTTGGCTTGTTATGAAATACATTCTACCTTCATCCAGCTAGTTACTTTCCCATTTTTTCCATGTTAGGATGTATTCGCGACTCTCTTTATAGACAACTCGCGCATCATTCGCGAGTATCCCTTACAGCAAGTCGCGAATCCATCTATTCACGGGTTGCGCTTATACAGAGTCACGAGTCATTCGTGGGTTGCTCTACTAAATACCCACGAATGTGTTTCTTAACATGAAAACATAAAAACACGCGCTAATGGGAGTTTAGTTAAGCCATTTTACTTAATCTCCCTAACTGCTATAACCTCCCTAACCTTCGAGAACTGCCTTATTTCACCCATATAAATACAGGCCTTGGGGAGGGTTGTAGCTACTTACACTTGGAGAGCAAAGTTATGCTGGTGGATTGTTCACAGAAGTCTTTGGAGCAGTGAAACTCAGAATCCTTTGGTGACAGAGGAGTCCTTGTCTCAGACGTTTGGTTGTACACTAAACTTTCTCATTATTGATAATAAAGAGATTACTTCTTCCACATGTGTCCCATATATCTTGGTTTGATAATTGTTTATGCTTCAGTATTTCATATTTGATTTATCTAACCTGCTAATATATATATATGAATCACTCTATATCTGGAAGATTGTCTCTTAACAGGTGAAAGAGGAGTGAGCCTTGAAGACTTTGGAAATGGAGCAGATTGGAAGAGGACTAGCAAGGATCAAACTTCGTCTAATAAGTAAGTTCTTCTAACCCTCCTATTTCCTATTCTGCACTTTAGAATTCAATTGTATGCAAGTGTTTGAGTATGTTGGTAACCCCCGACCTACGATTATTAGGTGCATAATCCCTTACAACAAGAAAGCACACAGGAAGGAGCCAAAACAAAATCCTGCCCTAGAAGTCTTCAACTTGTTTAGCTGCCATCGAACAGCCTGAAGATACATTTATCCCCATCCATAGTATGTGTCCCCTATAACACGCTCTACTAGCTAAAGCTGCCCTCCAGAGATCTTGTGGCTCCTCGTGGAACCCAAGATACATAGCAATAGTGTCACCACTACCCGTGTCGAAAAATCCTCGATGTCACACATCAGGATATAGGAGCCACGCACATACATTGTTGTGTAACAATTCCTATCACATAGCTCCTCCAATGTCCCCCCCCAATACAACACATGTGTCAAATCACCAACCAATCCCAACATAGGGAGCCTAGTAAGGAAGTACACATCTGTCAGCATAATCTCGATACGCTGGCCCTAAAAGAGGAACGCCTCCTTGTCAACATCCCAGAAACTCACCAGTGTTTGTAGCAGCAAACCCAAGCTCTTCATGAGGGGTATCCTCATGAACCCCTCATGAACTTTAGCAATGTGCAATGGGCCAGTGTATGTCTCACATTCCCGTCTCGTGATGATGCCTCCCAGAGGTATTTGTAGTCTCTCTCTTGCCACTTGATCTCAGCCATCCTGCATAAGCAAAAACCCAAATTTCAGCCACAACCATCATAAAAAAACACCCAATAGAGGCCAAGTCGCACCTGTTTGGGAAAAATGAGCAACCAGGTCACTCAAAAATGTCCCACGGATGCGACCAAGTCACACCTTTTCCTTCGAAAAGAGTGACTTGCTTCCATGAAACCCAAAACTGCTCATGGAGGGCCTCCAGGTAACCAAATCCAGAAAGTAAACCACCAAAAAGATGAGATTTAGCGAGAGCTCTTACCTGCAAGTCACGGCACTTGAAACTATCGGTTGAATCAAGAGAAATCAGCAAATGAATATTTAGGGCCCACTTCTCCAACTCCATAGTGAACAGTGACAATGACACCTCACCAAGTGGACCCCACCCTTATATAGGCCTCATTTGACCTAATTTCTTCTGATCAACATAACAAGACCATACAGACTACATTTGAGACGCCGTTCACGCCACTGGTTTCAGAATTCCACCCTCTATCACTTGAAGAGACCATCGTCTCATGTTTAACAAATAAATTTCGGGACCATTACCCACAAGTCACCTCAATTTACGAGCCACAACATGACGATGCAAGTGTCTACAGACCTGTACTTTTATCTCTCATACCCACCACTACTCATATGGGTTTTTGGGCCACCACCCATTAAGGGCTACCATTTTTTAGTTTTGTTTTGTATTTTAACACGTAGTTGTCTTCTCCATCCACCGCACCTTACACTGACCTATGGACCATTGTCCACAAAACAATTTATTTTTCTTGTACGTATTTGGCATATAAGTGCCCCCAGACTTGCACTCACATCACATGTAGTCAAGTCCGTCAACCACAACTCACACACAGCTCTCCTGACCTCTGTTTGAGAGCCACCTCGGTTTACGTGCCTCTGTCGCACCAACTTACAAGCCTCTGTCATGATCTATCCCACGCATGTATTGGTATGTTTGAGAGCCTTTTTCTCTGTCCATACTGCATGAATGACCTTTGGACCACTGTCCACCATCCCGACATGGGGCATCGCTTGTACCATTGCAATCGGTTGACTGTACTGGAGTTTCGTTTAAGCTCTTTTTTTACTCCTAAAAGCAATGAAAAGATAGCCGAGTGCAGCTGCTTCCTTTCCTGCTTGCTAAAGTATAGGAAAGGGCATCTACATCATCTCATTTACCTCCTTTTGCGGACCATGTAGACCATTAAAAGAAAAGGACCACCTTGGCGTATTCAAGCCAAGAGCATTCCCCTATGCATACTTTTATGCTTTCCCAGGCAAACGGGCCGCACTTTATGAAAAAGCTCACCACGGGTTGTCGTTCAGCTCTTTTCCAGCCTTCTCATCAAGAAAATATTGCCGAGCAAACTTGGTTTCATTCATGCTCTTAAAGGTATTTGAATGACCGTCCATTCAATATAGGTTTAACCTTTTCCAGTTTGATTGGACTACCAACAGTAAAGAAGTCTCTCATCCCCTCTAGGATGGGCGAGCTCTCCTATGTATACTTTTGTCCTTTTTTGGGCATAGGAGACTACCAACGAAAAATATCCCCCACTAGAGTCTTCTTCGTTCTTTCAGACTCTCTAAAATTGAAAGCACCATCGAGCATTTACTTTCTCTGGATCGCCAAAAATCCATGAGATTGTACCACAATGGTGTCCCTAGACACCACCCCACGGAAAATAGTTTGGCAGCATTCCCAAATTGGGTCACCTTTGTTCAAAGTACTCCACAATGTGTTTTCCTTGGATCCCTTCAATATCAAAAGTGTCTACCTCATCCAAGTATTTCCCATCTGCAGTGACATCCCCAGTATTATAGCTATGATACCCTTCCCATGAGTCAGTTTCATTTGCTGCCTGGTCTACCCTGTGTCATACTCTAAACAAAGGAAGTTTGAGTCTACCAAACTCCCCCTACCCCTATTCAATTATTTTCCTCCCCCTCCCCCGCCCCCATTTAATGGGTCAGTCTATAGATTGTATCACACCTTTCGGTTATCTCCCTTCCGCTTCTAGTCAAGGAAACACCACTTCCTTGACTAGGGGAAAGTCTCCCTCTGTCGACGACAACAAAGATATTATAGAGGATAGACCCATAGGTCCCTGTATCCTGGTTTCATTAACCTCATTGATGAGTTCCTTGGACCACTTGAGAGGAGTCCTTAGTTCCTCTCGAGATGGTTGTTTCTCACATGCTCGAATTCAACTACATCATCGCATCGTTCAGATTCGTACAGGGTTTGGTCCACACAGTACTTTGTCGAAGACCCTGGATGTCACCTGACTCTAGCACATTGATGAGTCTATTCAAGGGACCTAAACAAGTTATGTCCCTTGTGATTTTTGGGTTGCATTGGAGACAATGTTCAGAAGCCCCAGTAATGCTTCTATATAGATTTATGATTGATGCAGCATACTTGTACCATAAAGACTCTGACTCTCAATCAGAGATTCCATACAGCTATGTACCATTCCAGATCTAGCAGACCGTCAGTCATGAAGATATAGCATTCCATGAGAATTCCATGGGTCCAATGTACCAGTTCTTCAGATCAGTATTGTATTCAACCTCACATTAAGGCAACCATTATTGTATCATCAGTTGTATACGATCGACTCTTGTATTTTAGAGAATAGATAAAATTATTCTTTTGACATCATCATGAGCATGGGGATGCCTGCCTTGTCCATATACATGTCACACATTGTTTGTATTTCTCTCATTGATGGGAACCATATTAATACAAAAACCAAAAAACACCATGCCCCAGCCGTGGAAGCACCATCTCTACACAGCAAATCCTATGATGTCCATCAGCCATATGATGAGCTCTTTCCCTGACACATCAGGGGGCAATTTGTTAACCCAAAAAATCCATCACTCAGCTCTACATGGCCTACACCACCGAAGGACACCCATTCACGACTCTCGTAACACTTCATTAGACCCCCACACCCTCAAAAAGGCTTAAAAATGAGCAAAAGGGCTTAATAACCCCAAAAAGGAGCCTAAACAACTCTCCTAAGGGATAAAGCCTCCAAAAAGGGGCTAAAACCCCTCAAAGGTGCCTAAAACCCTAAAAGGAGCTAAAGTTAGGGCAGAAGGGGCTAAAAGCCCAAAAAAGGGGATAAAGCCCTAACCAAGGGCTTAAAACCCTAAAAGTCCCCCAAAATGCTATGAAAGGAGGGGTGGGGATCACTCTCAAATAACACCTCTCTTGCATGCTGTTATGCTACCCGTGGATGCTTTGAGACCTCTTTGCCTCTCAAGCCACCCACATCCCCCTCTCTTCCATTGACATTCTTGATTGAGCCATAGCTCTTCCTCCATTGCTGAGTGAGATAGGGAGGTGCTTCCTTCCACCCAGGGCATGGTGGCCCATTTCACCAAAGGAGAGGTATAATCTTGTTTTGTTTATGCATTTCGTTTTTGATAGCTTAGTTGTTTTTTGACCATTATTTGTTTGTAGGTTTGATCTTTAACATGTTTTGCAGGTTTATTTTTTCTTAATAGTTGTTTGCAGGTAGCCAAGGCGAAGCCCTAACCTTGTTTGCAGACGGGATCATGCGCATTTTCTTTCTTGTCCTTTGCTTTCTGTCCATTCTGTTTTCTTTCTACATTTTCCACACGTAGGAACCTACCCTTCTGTCCTATAGATAGAAAGGAGCCATTCCTGCCCCCATAGCAAGGAGAAATACCTACTACAGACCTTCTGATTACAGGAAGTTAAAAGAAAGAGATTGCCTCCTTGAAGGATGCAATGAACCATGCATTTTCTATGACAGATTTGGGATTGTTGACCCAATTATTGGGTCTCAAAATTGCTCAATCCCAACATGGAATCAAAGTACATCAGTCCAAGTATGCCTTAGATTTTATGAACAAGTTCAACATGAAAGATTGCAAGCCAAGCAAGACTCCCTTCCTTTCAGGAGTTAAGCTTGAAGAATCAGGTTCTTCTCCTATGGTAAATAATACATTGTATAGGCAGTTGATTGGGTGTTTGCTTTATCTTACAAACACTCGACCTAATCTATCCTATGTAGTTAGTGTGGCTTAAAGATACATGGATGAGCCTCATGAGATGCACTGGAGAGCAGCCAAAAGGATCCTAAACTTTGTTCAAGGAACAAGAAATCACGGGATCTTATACAAAGAAAAATCTGATCTTGATTTGATGGGGTTTACTAATAGTGATTGGGCAGGTGACAACAGAGATCGAAAGTATACATCAAAATATGTGTTCATTCTTGGAGAAGGACCAATCAGCTGGTCAAGCAAGAAGCATAGTGCCATAACACTCTCATCTACAGAAGCACGGTATAGAGGAGTTGTAAATGTAGCAAATCAATGTTTGTGGTTGTAGGGTGTTATCACTCCAGGAAACTCCTCTAAGTTGCAGCTCGAGGATGCCTGGTAACTTAAATGTTTTTATGGTTTTCTAAGTGGATCATGTTAGGTTACCTATAAGACCTCACACTCTTAAGACATGCATGAAACTCAATAAGGGATAAGGATTCTGATTACCACTGTTTAGAGGTTGACAATATCGTGCAGAGATGGAGAACTTATCATGCTAGCATACTCATACA
>LPNX010259046.1:201857-359597 GCA_001517045.1 Pseudotsuga menziesii
AGACATCAATTAACCTAAATAAAACCTAAATAACACACTCAAGCATAAGCACAGAATAGATAGAAAATGGAAGCCAAACATATGATAACAAAAGAGCTTATATTAGGTCATGAACAATATGAGAAGCTTGACAATAGCAATGGTCTACAAGTCCCCGAAGTCAAACCCTTTCAATAAAATAAGTAGTAGGATTTATAGCCTTTACAAAAATACTCATATCCTGAAAACTTGGATTTGATTTAACAAAAATAAACAAATTTTTTTTTTTTTTGCAAAAGTAGGTTAAAAAACCCTAATTAACTACTAGTCTAACTAGCTGTAGAATTCGTTCATTGTATGAACCTTCAGATAACTATGGTAACTGCTGGAAATCATTGCCACTGGCCCTCTGCTAGTTAATTAATTGTTTCACTTTGACAGCTAAGTGTTGGTCTCCTTTTCTCCCTTTATGTCATAGAAAAACTGAAGACACCTTCCATGATATTTTCTTCAGCGTCCTTCATCTTTAGACTTTGTCTTTGAGCCATCCATGTCACCCAAAACTGGTCCTGCATGTCAAAATTTAATATTATGCCTATGTCTGCTTTCGGTGGTTAAGAGTCCAAAATATCAGAATCGTTAGCTGCAGAAAGCGAGGCTTTCAGTGGCTAATGAACTGCCTCAGCGTCCGCCTAAGCCACGAAAAGCCTTTTTCTTCAAAAATTCTTGGGCCACCTCCAAAACTATTATGTCAAGTTTTTCTGCCCATCTTTCCTCTTCAACAAGCTCTGTATTAGGAAGGTTAATTGCAGCCTGGATGGATTCTCGAGGCCGAAGGCTAACTGCAGCTTCAGCAAGGGTTTCTAATGTGAGGTGGCTGCTATGGTTTAACTTGGCCTCCTTCATTTGCAGTTTCTCAAGACTAATCATCCTATACAATATTTTGTTGTATTTTAGGTACCTTGTATTCAGTCACTTTAAGAAAATATACATTTCTCTCTGCTCTAGGTAATATTTATGCAACAGCTTGTTCCTATTGGTCAATGTAGCATTATTCCTCTTTACCTCTCTAACCAAAACTTCCATCTCATATACTTGCCTCAACAACTGATTTATCTTTTGAGTCTTGGGCTTGCTAGAGGAAGCCTTCTCTGCTGGTTCATCTTGCTCTTTAGGTGTAGGTGATGGTAGTTCTTGAATCTCTTCTACAACCTACAAATCTAGGTCTAGACCTTCTTCTTGTTCCTTTTCTGAATCTGAGTACGGCAGGTTCAAAATGTTCTCACTGTGTGTTGGAACTTACTGGCCCTTTTCACTAAAATCCAAATTTCTTTTGACCTTCTTGGCTTTGGAAGTGGAGGGAGGTTGTTCTGCTGTTGCTGGGGATATAGCCCTTCGCTTTCGTTTCCCACTTCTTGGTGTGCTGGACTTTTTGGCAAGAGACTTCCCCTTTTCTTCTGGCTGCAGGCCTATTTCAAAACCATTCCAAAATAGGAGATAAGGCCATGCCATATTCCTCCTTTTCAGAAACTCTTTGATCAACAGTTGGATAAGGCCATGGTGAGACATCCTGCCAGCAATATTGGTTGGCTGGGCCTTCACCTGGTGTGCCATCTTTGCCAAACTCATCTGTAAGTAAAAAGGAAAATTCAGTGGGATTCTCCTTGTGAAGTGGTTCATCACCTTAAAATGGTAAATCATCGCTCTGTTATATCTCCCTTCACATGTTATGTAGATCATAATGGCCTTCAGCAGTTGCTTCCACCTTTCTTCCATCTAGGAGGATGGTACACTTTTCTTCCACACCACTTCCCTATGCTGAGGCTTTAGGTAAGACCTGAATTCTACATCTTTTGGTATGGTGGTATTAACCACTTCTCTCCCATGCTAGGAAGTTCAGTCACTTTAGTAATTAGGGTTTAATCTATTAGAAATTATTCTTTTCCTATGACTTTCTTGGAGCCATCTAAGGAGAGGGAAAATTCCTCAGCCACCTGCTGGTGTGAACCTTGAATCTTCTCACAAAACCTATAGCAGCTAGGATCTTTGAAAAAATGACAGACCTCTGGATGTGCCTCTAGGTAGCTAATATCTCCCAACTCCTACTTGAGAGTAGGTACTCCCTTCTTCATCTTGTTGAATTCTACTCCTGTGTACCTGCAACAATAAAACTCAAGCTTTATGAAATAGTGTCTTTTAGGAGGCTGCCTCTTAGAGATGGTTTTCCGGTCGAGAGAAAATATCAATTCAAAGGTGGGGTGTACTGAAGATTTGGCACTAATTATGAGGGATTTATCCTGCATTATTGATGCTGAGGTCAGAGGATGATGTCTTCAGTTTATCTTTTCGTGACCCCTTGCCCAGCAATGATGTCAAAATATGCTTGGATACTCATTTGGATTTTTTACAGATCTATGGATAGGTGGAGGGAGAAGGAGGGTTTCATCACATTAGTCATCATCAGGTTCAAATTACAACCTCATTACTCACGCAGTTACGTAGCCTCATGTCCTTTCGGTGGTTTATCACACCCTTTACTGATCGTTATCTTGCTGACAGGGTTTGATTTGACTGATTTTTAACCGTTTCTCTCTTTTTCCTTTTCGGTGGTTAACAGTCTTCAAGAATTTGTATGTAAGACACCAAAGACATGGCTTTCGATGGCTAATGAAATGATAATCCTTTCTCCCAAGCCACCGAAACCATTTTCCCAATGTCACAATGAAACCCAGCTTTTGGTAGATAGTGGCCTCGCCGAATATTCCTTTTAACCGTAGAAATCCTTTCCTTTTGGTGGCTAATGAAATGTAAGAGATTTCTCCTAAGCCATAGAAAGTGCTTTTCCCTTAATGCCTTTTTGCCTGCTTTCGACGGTTAACACCCCTCTTGAATTGTTTACTAAGCTGCCGAAAGCATCACTTTTCAGTGGCTAATGAGATGTCTGACGTCTCGCCTAAGCCACCGAAAGTGCCTTTACCAATGTCGCTTTTTGTCCGCTTTCAGCGGTTAACCCCCTTCTTGGAATTTTCACTAAGCTGTCGAAAGCAACACTTTTCATTGGCTAATGAGTCATTTGATGTCTCGCCTAAGCCACCGAAAGTGTTTTTACCATTTACTCGCTCGGGCCCGCTTTTGGTGGTTTACCTTTATCCTGCGTTAAAACGTTAGCTTCCAAAATAAATCCTTTCAGTGGCTACTAAGCTATTAAGAACCCTACCTAAGCCACCAAAAGATAAAACTTCCAATTTCTTCAACCATAGCACAAACAAAGGCCTTCAATTTTTTAGTCATCTTTAAATCTTTCATTACATGACTTGAATTCTTCATACTATCAAAATAAATTTATTTTGGGAGATAACATAGGGAATACTTGGAGAATGTGGCTTCGAATCAAAGTTTTAAACTATTATATACTGTGATAATCAAAGCACCATTTGAATCTGCAATGATCCAGTTCAGAGACAACAAACCAAGCACATTGAGATCCATATGCACTACATCAGACAGCTTGTGCATGATGGTATCATTCATCTACTATTCTGTGCATCTTTAGAACAACTAGCAGACATATTCACCAAAGTTTTTTGTGAGAAGACATTCAACAATATCAAATCACTACTGGGGATTGCTAATCATGCTGTGAAGCATGCTTGATGACAAGATTTCCAAATTTTGTTTTCCTGTCCATGTTTAAGGAAGGATTTTCCCACTGGGTTTTTGCCTCTTACTTGGTTATATGGACAAGCAGTATGTAAAGGGTGACTAATCATTGTTACTAGGCCCTATAGTTTTATGATATTTACTCATAAATTCAGGCTTAAGGGGGGGTGTTAGATAAATCAACACATAGTTACCTACCTTAGACATTAATTATATCATTTTTTTCTTATTACCTAGTTTCCTAGATTCCACTCTATGCTAGTTGCCTTCTACATGTCCTAGAAGTCAACACATGCTAAAACTGAGCCATGGAGTGCTTGGAAAACATTTGGAAAACCCATTTTAGCATGTCTACTTTATTACAGATCCTCCAAAGCGCATATCTGCTTTTTCTGAAAAGCTGCCTATTTTATTGAGATTTAAGAAAAAAGGAAAAGCTAGACTAGGTGTAGTTGACTTATTTTTTTTACCACATCATCCTCCCTCCTTTTCTCCTAATAAAATCATGTATGAGTTGTCTTTCCATCCCTCATTATCTTTCCTACTTGACTTAGGCAATTCGTGAGCATCTTGGTGGATTTGGAAACTGATAAGTTTTTGTACATTCACTATAACTTGGAATTGGAGAAGGATCAGGAGTGAAAACTTTCACAGGCTAGAGATAAAATCTTGATTTACACTGTGTCCAATGTTGAACCTCAGATTCACTATATTCTAGGATATATGATCCCTCCAAGTTAGGGTTCCAACCTCTTCTAGGATTCATCCCTAAACATGACACCTGTGGAGAAATGCTATATCATGGGCTAGAAAGGTCCAAATGAAATTTTTGAAGATGTTCCAGAAAGGGCACGGACTATACTTGCTGTGGTAGAAGTGGTGGACCCTGAAGATGAAACAGTGACATGTAGAATTCCATACAACTTCGCTGTGCTGAACAGTCCTGAAACAGGTCACCTTGGGAAAACGGTCATAAGTCCCAATTGGGGAAACCAATTCTGATGAAATCTATGGTGTTGGAACAGGGACAGGTGGGGATACCTTAGTATGAATATTTAGACATGTAGGAGCAATAATTTTGGAGATATCGTAGAAACAGTATCAGGCATTTCTGCAAAGGAAATTGGTAAACTAGGGATTCCTGTTCCAGGAGCTTCCCTCCACTGTTTTTAGAAAAGGAGTACATTGGAAAGCTTGCCTTGAAGAGGTGTATCTTTCTATCCAATCAAATATTGAAGACTCCAAGTTTTTAAAATTAGGGTTTCTCTGACAAACCCTAGATCAGCCAGCTCTGGAACTAGGATGAACACCTCAAATTGTAATATCTAATCTTTTGCTATTTTCATTTAAAAGTGATCTATCACATCAGCGTGATGATAAGATTGGTCAAGTTGAAAACTTCCAAGCATGGAATTATATGATATCTCTGAATAAATTGAATTGGACACCCACATGAGTGGAGAGGTTCCAGTTCTAGAGGGACATGAGGCTAAAAGCCTTACACAAGAAGAACTTGGTCAAGGTAAAGAAGATCATTGTTGATTCAATCAAGGATCACCTTATACCATAAGTGTCTTCCCTATAGACATCGAAAGATATGTTTGACTCCTTCACCAAGCTATTTGAATGGAGGACCATAAATCAGAAGATGAATTTGAGAAAACAGTTGTATAATGTGAAGATCTAGAATGCAGAGACCATACAGTCATACTTTACGAGGGTTTCTCAAATCAAAGAACAACTTGTAGCAGTAAAAGAAGAAGTTGAAAATGTAGAAGTCGTGATAGCCACCTTGAATGGCCTCCCAGGTTCATGGGATTCATTCATTCAAGGAATGTGTGCTAGAAGGAAGTGATTATTTTTAGCAGACTCTGGGAAGAAGAAGAAGCTCAACTCATAATAAGAGAAGAGAAGATGGGAGCAATTGAAGATCAAGCTCTCACCATCCAAAGATGGTACCTCAAGCAATGAGAAATATGAAGGACTCAACTCTTGAATAAAATATTATCCATATTAGCATTTGGATAATAAATGATGAATGAAGAAGATAATGAAGCTCGAGGCTCAAGAAGGAGTCTACCCACGAAACAAATAAAGATAAGTATTCAATTGTTACTTCATGATATTGTTTTTTGTTATGCATTTGTTTATATTTAGTTGATGTATTATGCATGATAGAATGTTTGCATTAATGAAAGTATACTACTAAGATGCATGTGATGGGTAAGTATCTCATGGTGCTATACAAATCTCCATTGCTACTTATCTAGAATGAAACCTCTTTGCTGACATATTGGATTAGTGCACAATCTCAATGTTGTCCTGGTAGAGATGGAAGGCATCTAGAAAGTTTCTGTGAGATATGGATGGATGTTGTATTGGCTAAAGTAGTTGAATGATCATATATTTATGCATAAGAATTTTCCATTTTAAATATTCCTTGTGAAATGTTTCTAACCATACAAATTCATTTGACTTGTAGGAAATATCGCATACATAATCACCTACAAACAAAGAAGGATGAGACTTGTTCCGAAGAACACGTGACGACAGTTTAAGACGAAGAATAATATGACAAATGTAGTGACATCATTTATGTAGAACCTTCCATGAAGAAAGGGAACACAATTTCAAGAAGAATGATGTCTAGAATGTAGTATTTATACATGAAGGAAAGTTCGTAGTTCCATCATGCTATATATGGAAACATTGTGGGATACAATGCAAGATTCGTAGCACGAGGCTTCTCATGAAAACAAGGTATAGACTACGAAGAGACATTTGCAGCTAGTGGGAGTTGAGACACATGACAGGAAGAATCATGTGTGCAAATGAAATAACACCTTGTATGAGCTCAGAAGAAACCCATGGGATAACACATACATGATAAGCTTGATAAAGCTCTTAACCTTTTCTACAAGGTTCAAGATGAAATCCTATAGAGGATAATAAGCTCATAGATGGGTGTGAGAAGAACATTTTCAAGATACATGATCTTTGTATCCAGTGACCCTAGATGAATACACAGAATATTAGTAGCAGAGGAAGGTACTTGTCAATCTGGTACAGAATGTTTCAAGCATAGAGTATGAAAGACAGAGGGAGAATGATGCTTCGCTTCATAGGGAGTGACTGCAGAAGATCCTGAGGTTCAACATGGTATGAAAATATGGAAATATTACTGATGACTCTAGGATTTACTGAGAGTAAAGTGGGTTCCAAACTTTTCTTCAAGGTTGAAGGCGGAATACCAGTGATGTTCCTGTTATATGTCGATGACTTGTTCCTAACAGAAAAGAGGAACTCATTAAAGTTGCAAGAAGGAGACTTGCTTCTGAGTTCAAGATGAAGGAATTGGATATGATGCACTACTTTCTAGGCATGGGGGTGTAGTAGAATGCAGATGGAATATCCCTAAGACAAGGGAAGTATGTAGTAGAGATCTTGAAGAGGTTCAAGATGATGGACTGCAAGGACATGACCACACCTATGGAATCAAACCTAAATCTATTGAGTGTTGCTTCATCAGAGATGATTGATCGTCAGTTTATTGGGTCCTTGATGTACCTGACGAACACGAGACCAGATAATTGCTTTGCTCTGAACACCTTGAGCCAGTTCCTGATAGATCTGAGACATGTTCACTTAATTGCTGCAAAACATATTATGAGGTACTTGAAGGGTACATTTGATTATGGGCTCAAGTATGAGGCGAATCAGAAGATTAACTTGGAGGGTTATGTTGATTTAGATTGGGAAGGCAGTTCCATCAATAGGAAGAGCACTTCAGGGTGTTGCTTGAGTATGGGATCAGGTGTGATCTCATGATTTAGTAGGAAGCAGTTCTGTGTGGCACTGAGTACAGCTGAAGCATAGTATGTTGCATCTTGTTCAGCTAGTTGTGAGGCAGTATGGTTGAGGAAGCTACTGTCTGATTTATTTGATCTCTAGTTGGATGCTACTTGTATATATTGTGACACCAAGAGTTGTGTGAAGTTGTCGAAGAACCCGGTGTTTCATGACAAGTCGAAGCATTTTGAGATCAAGTATCACTATATCGGAGATATGGTGCAGAAAGGAGTAGTGAAGCTGCAGTATGTTGTGACAAATGAACAAATAGCTGATGTGTTGACTAAGCCATTAGCTAGAGTGAAGTTTGAGTACTTCAACGAGAAGCTTGGTGTTCTCCAGATTGAGGTTCCCTCCAAGGGGAAGGGATGAGTCTGTGAGCCATTATAACATGTTTAGAGGATTGGTTCCTTCAATGGTCAGATGTAAGGGCTGAGCCATTTTGTCATGATGAGAGGATTGGTTCCTCGCATGTCAGATATTAGTGCTGAGCCATTCTGATGTGACTATAGGATTGGTTCCTACATGATCAAATATAAGTGTTGAATGCCATTCTAGGAATGGAGGCACCTCGTCAGTTACCAGGAATACTCAGTCTAGGACTGAGGGCCATTCTGATGTGACTATAGGATTGGTTCCTACATGACCATATATAAGTGCAAAGCCATTCTGATGTTACTATAGGATTGGTTCCTACATGATTAGATATAAGTGCAGAGCCCTTCTCACATGCTGGATTGGTTCCTCACATGGTCAGATGTAAGTGAAGAGCCCTTTCGACATGTAGGTAGGATTGGTTCCTCACATGGTTGAATGCAAGTGTTGGGCCTTTCTGACATAGATGACTGGATTGGTTCCTCTCATGGTCAGATGTGAATGCTGGGCCTTTCTGACATAGATGATTGGATTGGTTCCTCTCATGGTCATATGTGAGTGTTGGGCATGCCTTTCTGACATGGTGTTGGATGTGTTCCTCTCATGGTCAGATGTAAGTGCTAGGGGGGCCATTCCGACTTAGGGACATTTGTAAGTGCTGAAAAATACCTACATGGATCCTACGCCTACAACCAACATGAAAAAGGGTTGGCTCTTTAGAAATTCCTATGACGAGAAGAATTAAGGGATAGCACCTGTGATGATGATCCAACAGAGATGTTCCAGAACTAGAGATAATCTAGATCGAGTGATGGTCCAGATCCAGTGATGATCCAGATATAGTGATGATGATCTAGATTGAGTGATGATCCAGATCCAAATGAAGATGAATTGAAGATGATGAGGACTCGATGATGATCCAAATGATACAGAGAAGAAGACTTGAGCTGATAAATTGTGTCGAGAGAATACCTTCCTAGTTAAGAGGGAGTGTTGATGTAATTGTAACTTTGGAATTTATTAACTTGTATATATTTTGTATTGTACCCCGATGTTTATTCTGAGAAGTGTTTGTAATGTAATTGATTCATTTCATGCCCCGATGTTTTGATCGGTAGTTTCTATAATGTGAACAAGTCATGTTAAGTCATTGTGGGTAACCCTCCTATTTATCAAGGGTTAAAGTCCGCGCAGTTGTGGGGCCCTAGGGTTATTAGACTATCCTAGAGAAGTCGACCCTAGGTGAGTTATTCTAAGTCAAGGAAATAGTCCCCACCATTGTGATAAGGATAATCCTCCTTGTTGGTCGGAGGGGCAAAGTCCCCACAAGTTGTGGGGTAGTAGGGTTATTAGACTCTCCTAGAGATGTCAACTCTAGTAAGTAATTGTTAAGTCACTAGTGGAAAATGAGAGATTAGTGACCAGGAGACCAAAATTTTTGGTCACCACAATCTCCTCAAAGGGACAAATGACCAAAATTGATAATTCTACGTGAGCTGACTAAAAAAAACCAAGATAAATGACCACTTTTGGTCATGGGATAGAAACCAACTAAAAATAACCAAGATAAATGACGAAATTTGATCACGGAATATATAGACTACAAATGACCAGATAATAATTGGTCATCTATTTGGTCATTTTCAGTTGTGTCACCTCAGCACAGGAAAAAACTACAAATTTGAGAATGAATTTGTACATTTTACTAAATTCTAACACTACAGATGGATTCAGAGACCCCTTAAGTGGGGTATCTGAATCCATCTGTAGTGTTAGAATTTAGTAAATTAATAATGTACTATCACAACTCAACATGAATTGACCAAATTAATATATATAAATACATATTAGTTAATATTATTATCGTTGATATATAACAATGCCAAACACATTATATTGTTATATTATGATATATAAACAAATATATCTATATATTATAATATAGCTGTACATTATTAAATATAAAATAAATAGCAAAACCATATAAAAAACAAATAAACACAAGAAAAACAAAAAACAGTGACAAATAGCAAAAACACCCACATAACAAAACACCTTTCCATTTCAACAAAGAATGAATATCATCTTTTTATTTTGACAATGACCTAATATCATGTGTCACAACTCAACAACTTTGAATCCCCTTATTCGTATTGAGCAAGAACGCATGCTCTTTATTGAGTGCTTTGATAGAATAAAATAGATGCCATGAAATTCAAACTAGTACCATTGTGTTACAATTTACTATATTTTAACATTGCAGATGGGTTCAAAGACCCCTTTCTAGGGGGTCTCTAAATCCATCTGTAATGTTAAATTTTGGTAAACTATAAAAAAGTATTGTGGTAAAAGTTGCAATTTTCCATTAGTGAATTCCCTCTTAAAAAGGGATCATATATTTATTATATATTGTAGCTAATATGTAATATTAATTATGTCGGAGGAGTTCTCTGTGGAGACATTGTCTCAGAAGATTCTTCGTCTCCCTAGCAAATAGAATCTCACAACGTGTTGATTCACTTTAGTGCTAATAGACTGGAAACTAAGTGACGGATTTTTGGGGCACATATTTTTGGGGTTTGGAAGGGACGAATTCAGACTTATCATTATCACTGCTTTTTTGGTGTGCCATTGTTAGGTTGTAAGGACTCTTGGTTTCCCTCTATGCAAACTATGATGCCGCGTGCTAGGTTCCTTTTTTTCTTGGCGGAATGGGTGTTTCCATTTTTCCAAGCTGCCAACCAACTCTTACTAGTAATCTTGTGAGTCTAATTCCTACCAAATATCTGCGATCATTCTTGCCTGACGCTTGCAAAAAATTGTTTTATAATTCTCTTTTCAAAACAAGTTCAAAATAAGGATGGGCTTGGCAGACGAAGAAGTTATGCGAAAAGAATACAAACAGACATAATAAAGCTTGAGCGTTTTGAGAACGTGTATTTAACCGATAATTTTTTTTACATAATTCAAATTATTTTTATAAACTTTTTATTATTATATAAAATCAATGTTTTTTTATAAAAAAATTATTTATAAAATTAATGAAATTAATTATCTTTAAAGTAAAAAGTAACTAAGTAATTCTTTTATTATTTTTATTTTTTTAAGATAAAATAATTATTTTCCCCTTATTTTCATATAAATATTAAACTAATTATATATCAACATATTTATTTGTTATAATTACTATTATAAAATCATTATTTTAATTTATAATAAATATATTATATATTAATGATTTTGAATATATATATATATATACATTCTGTCAAGTTACAAATTTCTAATTGAGATTACACAAGTTAGAAGAAGAGAAAAATATTTTATAAATAATTTCACTAAAAATTGAAAATAAATTTGTCAATCTTTTAGTAAATATAAAGAATTTAAATATGACAAAATTAAACTAAAATATTAGTTTAGTTTTGCATTTTAAAGATTAAGAAAACATTATGTTTTTTAAATGAAATGCATAACTAATTTTTAAAATATTATATGAAAACATCAAAGTTATTATTTAAAAAATAACACTAAACTCATAACATATTACAAGTTTAATTCAATATTTTATAAAAACACTAATAATGTAACCAACATTATAGTCATTTGTTTGGCATTTTGTAGATTGTGATAACAAGTTAATATATCTTATAATAAAGTTAATATATATAAGCATATTATAATTAAGTATTATATTATATATAATATTAAAGATTAAATAAAAAACAAAAACAAAAACAAAAACAAACACAATTGAAAAGCTCAAAAATTAAAAGGATTTGGAGGGAAGGTTTGGACATGAGAGGCCATCGAGATAGGGTTTGCAATGGAATGGCCCAGGCCTTCAGATCTCAACTATTTCAGATTTTTCTAATTAGGATCAAGGCATTGAAAACCCTGATGTAGGCTCTGCAAATTTTGCGTTTAAGAGGGTCTTGTGGTTTCATTTAAGATATTCAAAAAGATTTCAGGGTTTGAATGAGACGTTTCAATGGATAAGTATTAAAATATTGGTACAAGAAAATGCCCTTAATTACTCGCTCCTATCTCACAACTTTGATTCTCACCATCGCATTCTCCCTCGCATATCTAATGTCAGTGTATTGTTTCTGTGCATTTTTGGGTCAATCAGGGTTTAGTATATTTTGTTGTGTAGATATTTGCTACTAGCTCTAGAATAGGAATAGAAGCCCATGGAGCGGTGATAGTGAATCTGTTTCCTAGACCGGATCAACAAAAACAATTGCTACTGCTGCTTCTGGATCCAGTAGACGCTACGTAACTCACTCTGATGAGTTCCCAATTGGACCTGAAAGGGGTCTTGGCTTGGATTTTCCCTACTATCCCTATGCAGGGTAAAATGCTGGGAAAATAAGTAAAAAGATGATACGAAATGACGAAAATAACCAAGCAAAATGAGTAGTGCCACCAATTTACCTTGAATTCGTTGATTTAGCTGACTGAACAAAATTATCAGTAGCTGACCGATTGAATTCAATGCCTCAGCAATTCTAATGACCACTTTCTGCCTTTCTTTCTAGTGGACTGATGGATTATCCTTTCCTCCTGTAAAACATAATTTCATCAGACAAAGAAACAAGGGAGGTTCTTTCTACAATTTTGGGTGCGGCAGGGTGATCTATGGATTATGTTTTGGTGTAATGGTGCATTGCATATAAAATATTTGCATGTAATGGTGCAATGCTTTCTTTGAATATGGAATCAACTCTTCTGTTTGTGTGTAATGGTGCATTGGATTCCTTGAATATGGACAACCCACATAGCTCATCAATTCTTGTGTTATTCTATAATGGTGCATTCAATATAGACATAAGTAGAGATTGATATAAACCTATGTAAAGGTTTTTGTAGTGGACACTTGTATAGACCCATCTAAACTTGAGTCTGGTATGCACCTTCAAGGTTGGAAAGATCTATCAAAGTCCATAAAAATGGTCAGTAGATAAAAAATTAGAACAACTTCTCAAGCTAAATCAACAGTCCACTTATTAAATGTTAGAATTCCATATAGGCGACTTCCAGTAGCCAAATTCTGAACCTGGAGCTACATATGAGACCCAGTTTTAGAGGGGTCCGTGCCAGGGCCATTGCTGTGTGAGATATTATATTTTGGACAATTTTGTGAGTTTGTGGGGCTCATTCCCATGTATGTTGATGACCCGTTTGGGCTTTAGACATACCCTTATATGTGATAAACAACACATGGGGAAGCCTACCTTATGGTGCTTGTTTCATTTACTGTTATTTTAATGAATAGCATATTGTTTTTATTATGCAGAATCCCTCCTGCCAAGCAATAAACTTGTCCCTCCTTTTACGAACTCTCCATCTCAGACAGAATCACAATTTTTCACATTCAAGCAGCTCCAAGCAGCAATGAACAATTTCATCTCAAACAATGTTATTGGCAATGGAGGTTTTGGTTCTATGTATAAAGGAGTCCTGTAGGATGGTAGTAAGGTTGTTATCAATCAGCTTGACCAAGCAAGCAAATAGGGAGAGCAAGAGTTTCATGTGGAGGTTTTTGTTTGTTTGTTTTTTCATTTTCTAAGTCTCAATGAACCTCGAAAACTTCCAACCTGTAGATGGTACATTGTTTATTTGAATACAGTGGTGATTGTTCATGTTTTTTCGACCATGGGAGTGAGGAAAATGGTTGTAGTTTTTTGGATTCTTTTATAAGTATAATACTTTACATTCCATGGCTTCTTTGTTTGAATAGTTTGATGTTCTGAGTTGTCTCCATTCACCATACTTCCTTGCATTGACTGGGTATTGTGCAGAGCAGGATAACAGACTCTTAGTGTATGAGTTCATGCCCATTGGAAGACTTCAAGAGCACCTTTACTCTGATGGTGAGAAGCCACCTTTCCCAACTGTTTCTTTTATGCTAGACTACATGAAAAGGGTTTTTATGTTTTGAATTGGTGAAGCTTATAAAAAAACTTCATTTCACACTAATTAGCCACTCGCATTTTTTTCAAGAAGTTTTCTCTAGCCCCTCATGAATTTTTGAATTTCACATATTTTCATAGGATTTTGTTTTTCTGAGAACCTAAGGTACTCTCCAAATCATCATCCACAAAACAATCCAACAAAGAAGCTAGAAGGGGTGAATGGTAAAATCTCCTATGCATCGTAGAGTAGTTCCACATGTTTATTAAAAGAAATACAAAATATTTTTAAACTATTCTATGTCCTTGTATTTTAACTCTACTGGAAATGAAAATGGGTAACGCTCTTGTTTCATTCATAGTTTCTCCTAGTGTCCTATGGGCATTATATAGAGATGGATCTGGTATAGGTATTCAACATTCCCATAGATTACTACATTGGCAATGGAAAATGCCTGATTGGTTTCTCATTTTTTCTATTTGTCTCACAACAAAGGTTAACCTGGGTTCGAAATCACCAATTTCAAGTTGCAAGAATGTAGGTATTTGGTATTCTCACATAGCACAAACATTCCAAATATTTTCATGGATTTCAAACATCCAATTTTCTGAAAACTAAGTGCTTTAATGATTTATTCGTGAGACAAATTCAAATATTGAAGAGTTTGGCACAATGCTATTTTCCTAAGTGTACATTTTGAAGATCATATCAGTAATCAATAAATGCATTTATGATCTCACAGAGAAATGTATGTAATATCTAGATTTGGTTATGAAGTTTCATTTGAAACACACTTTCTTATTTTATGTTGACCAATAAGATTGTTAGCAAGAAAACATAATCATATTTGTAATGCCTTGATTTGTTACTATGCAATTTTCTTTTGAAGGAAGCTTTCTGGGTAATGGTCTGGATTCAGTGTAACAACAAAATTGTCTTAATTTACTTAGTAACTTCTCCTGCAGTGTTTTTTAATAAAGCAGAAGTGTAATAGTGGATTATGTCGATAGGTTGTCCTAGCAATCCTCCAAAGTTTGGATGGGAGACCAGAATGAGAATAGCTCTTGATGCAGAAATAGGAATTGAATACTTGCATGAGTGTATTAATCCTCCAGTGATTCACAGGGACTTCAAAAGCAACAATATTCTCCTAGATAGAAACTACCATGCCAAAGTCTCAGATTTTGGCTTGGCCAAACTTGGTTAGGAGGCCATGTGTCCACTCAGGTATTGGGAACACAGGGATATGTTTCCCCCAAGTAAGTGAAGTTTCATATTTCTTTACTGCCTGAATAAATCACATAAACAATTTTTGAACTCAAAATAATTATTGTAGGATCTCAGTCTCTTTATGAAATGGTTAAAAATTAAAATTACAAAGACTTCCTTTCTTTCATGCCCCTTCAAATTTTGTCCTTTATGCACTTATTGCATGCTGATTTAGATGTAAAATTCAACAAATAATTTTTGTTTGGTATTGGTCCCAAATAATGGAGTTCAAGATACAAATAACCCATATAGTTCTTTGAAGTTACTAGTTCTCAAGTGGTACAAAGAGAAACTAATAGTTTTTGAGTTACTATCTAGAATGCTTGATTTGTTGATGTCATTTGCATGTAGGTTAAACCAGTATAAACCGTTTCTGTACAGTCACTGGAATTATTTTGAGAGTCCAGATCATAAAATATATGAGGAACTCATTTTGTTTACTATTTATATTTCTTTATTTGCTTGTGCAGGATGCAGGCATGCATTGACAAGGCACTTGACTACTAAATCAGATGTGTACAGCTATGGAGTTGTACTACTGGAACTCTTAACTGGGAGAGTTCCAATAGACATGAAAAGGCCACTTGGCCAAGTTGTCCTTGTATCTTAGGTATGGTTGCTTCTATATTTCTAGATTGTATGCCAAATTGTTTTTTCTATGTTTGAAAGCAAAATTTGGAGCATTTCATTATTACATTTTGTTTGTATTTCAGCCCCTGCATAAGCTTACAGATAGAGAAAAATTGGTTCAAATTATCAACAACCAGAACATAACAAGTGCATGGAAAATTCTTTATACAGTAGCTAGCAAGTGAGTTTGAAGACCTTAAACATGGACAATCAAGGAATTGTCTTATATTTTTACATTTCGATGAGACTGCTTCTAAAACTAAATCCTAGAATATGGAAGATCCAGAGCATCAAAGAAGGTGGTAACCAAATCTTAGAATATTCGAAAGTTTTCTTCTTATCTTTATTCTATTAGGAATCTAGTGTGACTTGGTTATGATATGTTTCTAGGAACTCTGAAGTAAAATCCATTGTAGCATTTGGAGCTTTTGTTGAAATAGTACCTGGAAATGAGGTATATCCTTTTTACCAACTTTATCTCATTTGAAATTTCTGTTACTGGGCTCTTATTTTATATTAGGTAATCTGTCAAAACCACCATAAATAAGATGGACACAGATCATTGACAACTCTCTCTCTCTCTTCAATTTTTTGAATACAAAACCAGTTCCATGCCATGCTTTCAATGTATCATGGAATTGGTTTTGTATTAGAAAAAGTTGAAATGCCTTTCAATATTTAATAAAAGAAGAAATTATAAATATCCATAATTAAAATGTTTGTTATTGGGGATTCTGAATTCACATGGCATAAATATATAAAACTTGCCAAGTCTAAGCATAACATTGCAATATTGTGTGTAGTCACCAAAAGATGAAGACCTCAGGAACTGCACACATAAAACTCAATGGAAAGTGAAAAATGTGATTTTTTTCCAAAATAATATAAATTTTATAATTTAAAGAATGCTAGAAAAAAATGTACATCTGATCTCATTTGTCGTGTAAAGTAGGGTAACTGGGAGGAATAATTTTGTGGTTACTTTCTTATTATTTATGTAAGACTAAGCACTGTCAAACATATAAGAAGGAAAAGGGGAGAGTTGAGACATATACAGTAGGTATTTTAGAATTTTGGCACACGAAGAATGCAAAACTGAATTACATGTTACATTACTTATAAATATGTTCTCATGAATTCTTATCTATTTTAAAAATATTAATGATAGATCTGTGTAAAAAATAAATTTTGTAAAAATTTAAATGAAGTGTAAATTGAGATGAACCATGGGGTAAGTATGAGAATAATGATGAGTTCATTAAGAGAGTGAAATAATGATTTCATGCATGAAAAAAACTAAAGTTGAGAAACTATCCATTGTGGACCACTCCAAGGTGCAGTATTCTCCTTTCAAGAAAGTCTTTTATTGGGAAGTAAGAGAAAATTCTTTGATGACACCGAAGGAAGTTGTGCTTTACAAAAAGTAGCTTGAGTTGAATATTCGTGGAAAATATGTGTCGAAACCTATTAATACGTGGAACCAGACTAGATTGAAGCGTAATGTCCTTGAAGTAATAAAAGAATTAGGCTTTGAGAATTCTATGACTATTCAATCCCATGCCCTTCCTATTATCATGAGTGGAAGAGACTATATCGGTGTAGCAGAAATATATTTAGATAAGACTCTTTCATTTTTTTTCCTATGCTAAGGCATATCAAAGATCAGCCACCTCTTGATATAGGTGATGGAGCGATTGGTCTAATTATGGATCCCACAAGAGATCGTGTTCAACAGATTCACTCTTCTATCAAGAAAATTGCAAAGGTATTAGGATTGAATTATGTGCCTGTCTATGGAGGTTTTGGAGTAGCACAACAAATTAGTGATTTGAAGAGAGGTACAGAAATCATGGTATGCACACCTGGTAGAATGATTGATTTCTTGTGTACAAGTGATGGTAAGATAACAAATATTTGTAGAGTCACCTACCTTGTCATGGATGAAGATGATAGGATGTTTGATATGGGTTTTGAGCCTCAAATTACTAGAATAGTTCAAAATACTAGACCTGATAGACATCCTATGCTCTTTTCTGACACATTTCCTAGGCAGGTAGAGATTCTTGCTCGCAAAGTATTGAATAGGCCAATGGAAATTCAATTTGGTGGACGTAGTGTTGATAATAAGGATATAACATAGGCCATAGAGGTTTTCCCTAAAGGGGAGAGGTTCTTGAGGATTTTGGAGCTCCTTGGTGAATGGTATGAAAAAGGCAAAATATTAGTCTTTGTACATTCACAGGATAAGTGTGATAGTCTATTTAAGTATTTTCTCAAACATGGCTATCCATGTCTTTCTCTTCATGGTGGAAAGGATCAGATAGATCGAGAGTCTACAATATCCAACTTTAAAAGAAACTTCTGTAATTTGATAATTGATACTAGTGTTGGAGCAAGGGGTTTAGATGTGAAATACCTTTAGCTTGTAATAAAATTCATTGCACCAAACCATTATGAAGACTATGCACATAGGCTGGGGTGCACTAGAAGAGCAGGTTGCAAGGGTGTTGCTATCACTTTCATCTTTGAGGTGGAAATATATGCTCCTCACCTTGTAAAGGCATTGGAATTATCTGAACAACCTATACCCAAGGATATGAAAAAACTTGTTGATGGGTGTATAGCTAAAGTGAGTGAAGGTACTGAGCATGCTCATGGCACTAGCTATGGTGGCAGTAGCTTCAAGTTGAATGAAGAGGAAGAGGATGCTAGGAAAGCTGCAACGAAAGATAAAAAAAAGATAGTATGGATTTGAAGAATATGACAAGTCTGCCTCAGAAGATGAAAATTAAGTTTACGAAAAGAAGGAGGTGATATTTCACAAGATGCAACTATTGTACAAGCTTTTGCTATGGCTGCAGCAACTAAATCTAGCATGATTTCAATGCCATTATCGGTGCCCAACTCTGGAGCACTCTCAACTGTAGGAACAATTGGGACTCTCCTTGGAGAAACTTGGGAAAGAGGGGGACAAAATGTTGTGCATATTCAAGGGACAATGGGGACACTGGAAATACTTGGGTCTGTTCTTCTAGGTGCCTATTCTGTTCTGAGTGATGCAGCTGCAAGAGTGGTAGCTCTATCCGCTACTATGAATCTATAACATAATCTAGCAAAGATACAGAAAGATGTTATTCCAGAACACTATCAAACTGAGTTGGAAATCAATGAATTCCCTCAAAATACGAGGTGGAATATTACTCACAAGGAGATCTTGGGACCTATTCCAGAATGGAAACGAGCTACAATTACCACAAGGGATTAGTTTTATCCTTGTGGGAAAATTCTAGGACCAGGGGAACGCAAAATTTATTTTTTTATTGAGGGCCCAACTGAATCATCATTTAAGAAGGTCAAAGATGAGGTGAAAAGAGTCTTGGAAGATTATACATCACAGTCTCTTTCTTTACTAGGTTAAGTTCAACCTGGGAGGTATTCTGTTCTATATTTTTTTTCAAGGGAATGTTCTTTTGACCAAATTCATTGTTGTTATTAGTGGCTAGATAAGATGATTTTTTGTATTAGTTGATATTGTCATTATTGACTGTAAACTTAAATTTCAATAATAAAAAAAAAAATTGTACACAAGGTTGTTGGATATATTTTTAATGGTATACTCTGAATTCAGCTATATTTGCAATTCCATCATAATTATTGTTTTTGTTTGTCATTAAAATAAATGTTAGCATTGTACTCTTTTGTTTGCTAGGAAAAAAATGTACTAATATAAATATCATAGTGAGGTCCTGAGTTTATGTATATTTCTAGTTGGAGGGTCTATGAACTCATTTCTAATTTTTGAGACTACAAACCACAGCCAGGATCCAATCCAACCAGAATTTTATTGTTGGAGATTGACAGATTGATTTCTTGTTCTGGAAATATTTAGACTAGGTCTAAGAGAGATGTTTCCCTTTGCTTACTACATGGAAAAACCTCTTGTACTTTAAAGACAAGGTCACCATTCATTTAGACTCTTGACTAGCACTCTTTGGAGTTTGATTTGAAGCCATACATAAGGCTTGCGATCAAGCAATATCCATTGCCAAGAAGGGATGTCAACAAAGAGATCTGATTGATCATTGAACTTATCCACACCTAATCCAATAAACTGAAGCAATGTAGTTAATAACAACATAGAGGCATTCAATGCTGGACTTTTATGCTGATCTACAGTTATATATGACTCAAATCTATACAAGTTTTGCTTGGAGAGTAATTTAGAAATGCATTAATGTCTTCTGTAATTTAGTCATTTTGAATTTTTCTTCAAATAAATTACATTATAAAACTCAAATAATAGAGAACAATGGTGGAATATTAAAAAATTGACAAGTTTATTGAGCAAGATCTGGGGTTCTGGTCTTTAAACTCATCCAACCAAATTTATCGTATATATGGAATCCAAAGTTTTATTGAAATTTTCGTTGGTGGTAGATGCATAGAAGTTGCAGAAATGGTTTCTGGTGACAGAAGGAATTGTAAGGATGTTTTCTACAAAGATTATGAAGGGAATAATTCCCTATTATCATCATCTTCATCATCTTCAAATGAGAAGTCGGGGAATGTGTTTATGGCTTTAACTTATTAATACGGATTACAAGTTGAAAGAGAGGCCATGCAAAGTACTTTCTTCCTTAATGGGTTCTCTAGCTCATCTATTGGATCTTCTCTTTAATAGGACATATGGGCATGGTGAGATTCAGCTTCTACAATAATGATAATGATATAGTTTTATTGACCGTTGGTAACAAGAGATTTGGTGTTTTTCTCGCGTGGTCTAATTTAAATTCGCATTATTTAAACTATCATTTCCATTTTTTCCATGTTGTGTGACCCATATGCTCTATTGATTTTATTTATTTATAATCTATGCATTATTCAAGTAACCAATAGGGTGTTTGTGTGTCCATATGCACTAGCATAGAACTGTCTAAGTTCAGGTTTGATATGCATATTGAAGTTTCATATCTCAAGTTTCATTTTTGATACCTGGGGCTTATTTGTACACTGTGGACTTGAGATATGCATCCTTGAGAACATATATGACCTGTGTTTAGATGGTTCTGTGCTACTATACTTTCCATATTCAATGCAATGCATCATTACACAGCCCTGCAAATGAGAGTTGAGTGGATCAACTCCACCCCCACTTGGTCTATACGTATTATGTACCTTGCTTCTCTTGGTGCAACTAGGCTCAATATTCAAAGCATCATATATATTTAATGCACCTTTATATGGTCCTACACTTTGTTGATGGATCACCCCTACCCCCTACAACATATATGGGTTGTAGAATGCACCTTGCTTCTCTCTCTGTGCTTTCCCACACACTGAAATTTATAGGGTGTGGTTTTGTTTTGATTTTGGGTGGTTAATGAAATACATAAATGATGGTTATCTTTATTGGTAATCACTGCACCCTATATTCTTCCCCATAATATTAGGACTCGTGATTATTTGGTATGGTTCATATGAAGCAGTTCTCATAATCTCCTATTGAATTTGTATTTGATTTTAAGCTGACAAAGATCTAGGTACCAATGTTCTCACTGTAGCTTAGGAGGTCTGAAATTTTAATGGGGGGATAAATTATGAATTTTCCATCATTATGGTCTAGCTGCTCATGAGTTTCCCATAATTATGGTTTAGGTGCTTACAATTTCACACACAATGGTCATGTTGACTAGGGGCACTTTCCAAATCACCATCCTCAAAAGGATCCAAAAAGTTGATTAGAGTGCCTATACAAGCGATGGTGTAGTTCAAATCATAGTTTCGATCTCTATGTTTAGATTCAGAATTGATGAGATGTGATTGGGAAAATAAAGTGTTGAAAAATTCAAATTAAAAAAAAAATCAAGAGTATGCATTTCATTAATAAATAATAAGAAAAACATAACAATGATATTCAAAATTTCTTGGAGAACACATCTGGAAGTCATCCATACAGGGAGAGACTTCATAATGTGCCTTATTTACCAAATATGTTGAGGTTTCCATGTTATAAACCCAAGTGCATTTCCTTTTGTTTTTACATATATGGTTACAGAACTAACTGAATTTGATAGGGAATTCTGCCAAATCAAATTCTTGACTGAATTTCCATACACACGGGTCCTATTCGATTGATTTGTGTGTTTTTTGTCATAACCTTTTTTGGTTATTCATTTCTTGTTTTGTGTGTGTTTTTTTGGCATTTTTTGATTTGTGTGTTTTTCGTCATAACAGTTCATTGTTTTTCTACTTTACAAGTGAGACTTTTTTATTGGATTTTGCAGGACTGAATTTAACTAAGTGGATCGTTGAGTCTAAAGCGCCTATTGCCGAGGCTTTGCCATTGAGTATAAAGAGCATGTTGATGAGGATTTCAAGCTGCTAAGTATGGGTTAATTGAATTTGTTGTGGGATCTAAGTATGGCTTAAAAGCCGAGTACAAGTTGGATGGTTTAGCCATTGCAATATTTTGAAAAGTCATTGATGTACTAGATGATTTTCATGTAAAGCTATCTAGAGATAGTTTTTGAGAAAACTCATATTTATTGTAATACATGACATTTCATCTAATATAATTTGTGCAGTTTAAAACTTATATGGTTGTAATTTATATCATTTATAAGTGTTGTAATTAACTAATTAATGTGACATTGCATAATTCACATGTGTATTAGATGATGATAAATAATGTATGATTCTTTTTTTAATTTAAACATAATATGATATTAAAAATTTATATTGATTAATATTGGACACCATTAAAACTACTAAAATATAATAACTACACATAAAACGACTAAAAATGACTAAATTAGTGACCAATAAATGAGATTAATGACCAAAATTCGCATATAAAATGACCAAAAATTGAGAGATACGTGACCAAACAATGAGATATGAATGAACAAAAAAACAACCAAAATTCACATATCAATGACCAAGAAATAATTTTGGTGGCTAATTTACGGTCTTTTATTATGTGACCAAATTTGGTCATATTCTAGTTTGTCATGTGGTCATTAATTTGGTCATAAATATGGTCATATATTTTGGTCATTGATTCAAATATATGACCAAACTAATGACCAAATATATGACCAAAATAAAAAAGACCAATTTTGGTCGCGTAATAAAAGACTTTAAATTAGCCACCAACGATCGCCAAACCAAAAGTGGTCATTGATATGCGGAATTTGTTCATTTTTTGGTCACTAATCTCTCATTTTTTACTAGTGAGTGAGGCTGACATGTTGGAGTGAACATTAAGTGAATGAAAGAATATAAATAGAGAGTGAGCCTCTCTATTTATCACACACTCACTCACTCACTGGGGCACATGAGTGAGAGAGAAGAAGTTGCTGGGACAAGAGAGAGAGAGAGAGTACTATTGTTGGGAGATCATCTTACTGTTTCTGGGGTTTTTATTTTGGTGTTGATTCTATCTCTGAGGAGTTTGCGAGGTTTTCTCCTTTATGGTTTCCCCGAGGAAAATCTTTGTGTTCATTGTGTCTTATGTTTGATTGCTATTCTTTTTATTCTCTTAGTTAAAGATCCTAATATAATGCTACCTAATATATTCGGTGCAATCTGATGTTGTTGACATCTCTCCAACATCAGTCATAAATTTTCAAGGTGATCCTTTACCATTCCCTAAACCATCCATTCATCCATGTAAACTTCCAGAAACTTCTAAATAAAATATTTGAACACAACGATTACAATACTTAAGAATATCGCAGGCACATTTTTCATCCCAAATGGCATCACCGTGTACTGATAACAATCCCATTCAGTCACAAATTTTGTCTTATGCCGGTCCTATTTTGCAATCTTCATTTGATAATAGCCAAAAAATACATCCATAAATGAATAGACTTCCTCGCCACCTATTCCTTCCAACACTTCATCAGTAAACAATTTCAAGAACATTTCATGAAGGCATGCGTCATTCAACTTCCTGAGATCAACGTAGATTTGAAATTCACCTATTTTCTTATCTTGCACAACCATAGGACTGATCCATTATGACTCTTCAACCGGTTCTATGATTCCCGCATCTAGAATCTTGTCGAGCTTAACCTTTACTCTTTAAATATATCACGGATTCAGACGATACAGATGCTATCACACTGGTTTCACATCTGGATTTAGAGGAATCTTCATCTCTCCCAAATATCCTAGTAACCCTTTCATTTCCAAAAACTTTGTCGAAAACAAGTCTTGGAACTCATGCAACATATCAGTGATCTTTCCCATTGTTTCTTCATCGTAGTAGTCTCCAATATTCGTGAACTTTGGTTGCTCCCTTGTCCCAATGTTGAATTTTTGAATCTTCAATGGTTTATTGAATTTATCTGTCGGCATCTTAGGCATCATGATATCCCAACTTCATTTTGTCTCTATAATGTTGATGTTCTGTGGATCATCTTCATCTTTAGGCCCTCGTATTACATTGTAGCACTCCATCATCGACTGCATCATTGGTGCTTCATGCAGGCCCATCAGGTATGCGAATGGAACTACCCTCAGAACAACACCGCAGATATGCTCTAGTGCACCATGAATGATTGGATTGGCATTTTCAAAACTAAAGTTGCGACTAAAGAATATTGAAAACTCCTCCCATGTCATGATCTCTCTGTGTAGCTCAGTTGACACGTACCACTATCGCGACATTTCATCCAACGTGTGTACAAAAAAATGTAGCCACTCCTCCTTTGGTCATGACACCCACAAGGTCTGACATGAAATCAGATGACCGTTGGGGTCATTCCTCCCATCATATTTCTTGGCTTAGTATTTTTGCTTCGCCAAAGTGAACTTCCATCAAGCTGCGACACTGTGACCACACATTGATCGACTTCATATTTTTCTCCCACCAACGTGATGGAGTAGACTTCAATGATTCATCCAACACCAACAATATTTGTGGTTCTGACACCTTATCTTCAAATTAAATAAGGAATTCAGACAACTCAGGAAGTCCCTCATATATTAGGAACCCAACAATCTCTATTGCGACTCGACGCAGTGAATGAGTGATTAAACCACACTTCTGAATTGATACCTCATGCATCCAATTTTGCTAGTTTTCCAAGGAATCATCAGAGTCCAAAGATGTAGAGCTAGAACTTCTCCAACCTATCTCACTGTCAATAGCAGGTTTGATATAGTATTCTAAGATGTTGTATGCATGATCCCATCCTCCTACAACTTCTTATTAACTGGTTCAACACACCTTAGTCCTACATTTGGATCCATCCAAGCTATGACTCCAATGTCACGGTTCTCAAAGGTCATTATGTGTTACTTAAAATTTATCACCGCCAAACTATCATTGTCTGATAAAATCCCCAATAGTGCAGGATATGAGCTTCTGCCATCAACAAACTCAATCACATCGAAATCCGCATAAGTCTTCATTCCTTCAACTTCCACTACTAGATGCGTAACACATCCAATCGATGTCACTATGGTTTTTTAGCCAGTCGCAGTTGCACAGGGGACCAAACTAACTATGGGATCCCCATCTTCTACCATGTCTATTTTTTTATAATGTTGACGTCTGAGCCTAGATCCAGAATGACTGAATCTACCTTGTAATCCCCAATCTAAATATTCATTCTCATCTATCTCCCTGTTTTCTTCTTATGCAAGGAGTTCACAACATAATACATCCACCCTCTCTCTGGTCAATGCAGCAGACTCACAATATTAGTGAGCGCATTAGGGTATTTTTCTAGTAACAAACAACTTTCAAAGAAGTTTTGCAAGGTACCATGTTGCCACAATGGTATTGCTACCAAAGTTGAATAAAAAATAGGCGGCATTTCATAAACAGGAAACTTGCCCAGATCTCTTCTTATCACATCACGTGCTTCAGAGAATGTGTTTGCTCAGTGTCAACATCAAATTGCACCTTCTTCTTTCTAGCTAACCAGACTTGTGTAATCGAGCCATGATCTCCTATTGTGGCACCTCCATGAGTGATTACAGCAACATCAACAGACTGAACTCGATGCTCTACTGAGATATTTGCAACTATTGGTCCTTGGTTCTGGTTTGATGGCTGATTCACTGCTTGGTTCACATTCTAATTTGCATTTGGTTCTGATTCTGGCTCTAGTTCTATTTTTGTTTCTGTAACTACGAAATGTTTCGTGCGTGCCACTTCGTGATCAATTGTGGATAGTTCTCGATAGTGTGATCTGCAACGATACAATAAGTACATTGTGCTTGTAATTTTGGGTAATCTCTCTAATAATGTCCTAGTACTCCAAAATTATAATATTGCACAGTCCTGTGACCTCATCCTCCTCCTCAACCAAAACCTCCACCTTGTTCTCCTTGAAATCGTATGCGAAATCCTCCTTATTGTTGATACTACAGTTGATTGAACTGTTGTTGTGGCAGGGGATTCGACTGTGGTTGCACATATTGTGGTTGAGTATACGGTGCCTGAGTATACTACGATTGCTATGTAGCATACTGCATTTTATTGTACTGTGGTGGTGGCAGAGAAAATTGCGGTGGTCGCACAAAATGTGGTTGCGGTTGCGGCTGTGGTTCAAACTACAACTGTGGCTCTACTTGTACCACCTGTAGTTGTTGTAGTGGATGTACCATTTGATTCTCTTCTCCCTTCACATAGTAAGCATCCATCATCCTATCCTAGAGAAATTCATATGCTAGATAATCCTTGTCTTCATGCCCAATGTATCGACAAAACATGCAATACAAATTTAGTGGCTTCATGACCATGTTCTACATAAACAAAAAATATTCATGTTTATTCCCCTAAACTTGGCAGATGCAGCACCATGGAATCATTCCATGACTCAATGGATTTGAAGCTCTCGACAACAGGTAATTTTGAAAATCCAGGAACTGATCTTTATGATGTCCTTCTGCACGACATCGAGTACACCAAATATCCTTGTGATGCTCTCTTATGTTCTTGATATATTGCAACTAGATTGTCATATTTGCCAATTGTGTTTAAATATGATTCATACCAACTCCATTTTCACCAATAGGCATAGCTTCCAGCTCCATCGTGGTCTTTAGAGCCTTGCTCTGTGTCACAATATTTTGTTGCATCAAGGGCATCTTGATATGCGATACCAATGCTGCGATGAACCACTCCTTTTGTTGTACATCACTCAGTCCAAACCTAAATTTTCCCAGAAGCATCTTGAATGTTGATGAAAATCCCAAACGGTCTCATTTGTATATTTCATGATCTCCTTTAACTCTGTGATATACTATGCTTCCGACTTAGGCTTTTTGAATTCCTTGAGCAATCCTTTTCTGATCTCAGCCAGATTCTTCACTGGAGTCCCCGTGGGAACTTGTGTAAACTTCATCTACTAATCCAATGCATGACCTCATAAGGTTGTTGCCAACAGACATTTCTTAACATCATCATCCTGAATTTGCTTTATTGCCCAAACTGTTTCGCACAGATACCATTGCTTAGGATCCTTGGTCTCGTTCCCCTGAAATAGAGGTAACTTTACATCATTATGCACCATCCTAGGCCTTCTTCCTACGTTCATTGATCCGTTACTATTAGAATGTTGATGACACGTTGTGCAACTTGGTGTTCAGCTCATATTTATTTCTGAGTGCAGCACAGTGCATGGAGGTGTGGGTACGTTGTTTCTCTAGGTTGGTATTTCTTTAGGCTCATGTGTATCCTGGTCATCTCCTTCATTGCTGTAGGGTCACTTTGGCCCTTGTGATATTCTCTTGTAGCCTCTTATCTCAGTCACAACAAGACTATCTCCTGTCCTCTGCCTCTTCACTTGCCAAAATCTTACTCCACTTCTTAGAATACCACTTCCTTTATCATCTTCCCTCATAGTATCATCACAACTCCCATCCATCTACCCAATATCATTCCATCCAACCTTCATCTTCATGATACCCACATTCTCTGCACACCAGGGATCTACTCATCAAAGTTCATCTTCAATATACCTTTTTCATCGATGAGCATCTTAATTGATAATCGCAACGATAACAGAAACCTACCTCTCGGTCCTTTGAAGAACTCCCTTTCCACGTTGCTATAAGATTTTATTGTGTCTACTATGAACTCAGTGATGTATCCTTCCAAGATTTTGTCAAGATAAACTTCTATAGCCCTTGACACTCTATTATCTACCTCCTATAGTTGCTGGAACAGCTATGGAGTGTAGCAAGTGGGATCGCCTCCTTGGAAATTTGTCTTCTTATAGGTCAATCACGCCAATGAATCATACAAGGTGATTAAAAACGTAGAGAAAAAGTACTCGTGCAGATCATAATACAGGTACCTTCCCAACCACTATTCTGTCATCAACCTGGGATTCATATTCTCCTCCGCGACAAATTCTTGATCCTTCTGGTTGAACAAATATTGAATATTCAATCTCGTCAGATGCCACAACATCTCCTCCTTCTCCATGAACTATGGTCCCAACAACAGAACCATTTGTTGACACAAATTTGTCGATAGGTGTTCACTCTTTGTAGACACCCTTAACTCAATGATTTCCCTGAGCACCATCCCAAACAGGTTTTACCCTATCTAGCAACACCTTTGGAGCAGATGAGGTATCACCCAATATGTTCAAGGGAGAACTATCACAACCACATTGACATAGTAAGAAGGGAGGTTTGCGCATATACTGTTCAACTATCGCATCATTACCTCATAGATCCAAGCATTGGTTTAGTTAACATAAATTCATATAAACATTCATCAAATCAACATACTCAGATCGCAGCAGGAGAATTGATGCATAAACAAAACTACCATAATAACATGATTTAAAATATAAAATCATCACATCATTCAGACAATAGCATCATACTTTAGTATCCATCCATTCATATCACATCGTAGAAAGCAGGAAAAAATAAATAATTAAAAATACATGATGTTTCTATCAAATCTCCATCATGTTATTTAACTTCTCATAAAAACTGCAGGTTCTCAAAAAAACTCCATAATTCAGATATCACATCAAATATATATCATAGATGCACTCCGGATAAGATCTCTCCAAGAGTATCAATTCAAGGATTAAACATAAGATCCAAGATCAATCCCTCAACATTTATAATCCTAAATCTAGTTATAGGCTTGCACCTTTACATCTGTGGTCCACTTAGATCAACGTCCTGACTACCCTGACCAGAAACTACAAAATAATGACCAAAATATACAAAATATGCCAAAATATGGCCAAAATCCACAAAACATGGTCAATATGCCTTACGCTCCATCTTCCACCTTACACATCATCCTTTATCTTGCACATCATCCATTATGTTGTGCAACTAACTATCTACAAAACTTCCTACCAATAGGAGGATAATGGAAGTAGATTCCCATTTTCAAGGAGTGGACACTTAGAATCTGAGGTGTTGAGACATCCCAATCAACCTCATCTCTCATTCTATTTTTACAATACAATTACATAGAAATAGGCAAAAAATCAGCAACATGCCTCGTCAAATATGACCATGCATAATACTATCAGATGATATCGACTACCAATTTAGAGCGCTTCAAATTACCATCGAAAGGTTTAGTGTATTCAACACCAGTGCCATTGAATTTCAAACCTTCGATCATTGACACTTGTTGTGCTTTGTAAAGGTCATTGGAGGAGAAATTACTGTTGCAATTTTACTTAGGATACCACCTATCTTCATATCAATTTGTTACCAAGTTAATCAACTCTCAAAATGTAACATACCCTTGCCTCTCTCTCTATATATCATACTCAAGTAACCTAGTGTCAATATACTAGAATACATAAGGGATAGAACACAATTCAAGACATCAGGAAGTGCTTAGTCAACGTCGTTAAGTGGTTATACACTCTGAATCATCTAATCGTATCCAGAAAGAAGATGAGATCCATATACATTGCTTGGAAATTCATCTCAACATGTAGTGATTCTTGTGGAAGGAAACCTACTCCAAGTTTTAAACGTACCCAAATTTATAGAAATTGTGATATAATGTGAACTAAATAAAGCTACTTTAGTCTCCAATATATGACATGTTTTCTAGTTTATCCACCACTATTGGATGCACAGGGAACCTCTCTATTGCTGGTTTCTCATGGATTCACTGTGACAAATAACTTTGAAGTTTCTTGAATGTGAGGAAGTGGAAAATTATAACTTTCAGAATTCAATTGTGAAACTGCTTGTAATAGAGATAAAAAATACCTCTATAGAAAGCAGAGAACGTGTCATTCGGTGTGTTTCACACATGGTTTGGATCATATCAACAATGTCAAGTCAAGAGGGAAAAACATGTTCATGGTGTTCACTGTTACAGCTTCAGATGATCATGAGAATACTGTACTTTTGGGTTTTTAAATAATAAAAAAGATAAATCAAGAATATTTCCCTTACACAACTAGAACAAAGATTACCACATTCACAAATTGTGTTAGTTTTATGATTACATCATTTGCATCAATGCAATTTTATTTCTTTGTCCATGTTCTCTAAAACTTGTTGAGGGGATCTTGTTTCTTATTCAAGATACAAAGACAAGGAAAAAACTAGGATCACTGGTACTTCATTTTCTATTGGTTTAGAGAGTCTAAAATTTACAAATGAGCATGATCAATTGTAAATTTGTTTCCATTTATTGGCATGGTTTTTCTAATATATGTTTTGACCCTAGGATGCATTAGGAAGAGGGTAGTGCAAGTGCATTTTGATACAATGTGGCACCATGTACACCTATTCTTTTATGCTTTTGGAAATGAGCGTTTGAGTAACATCTTCAGAGGTCAGGAATTGAATACAATGGTATTGATGGAGGTACTTAGATGTAATATCCCTGATTTTGGACCTAACACATATAGTCATGAACCTATTGATTATGATGTTATCTTGACATCTTATTTTGATATATTGGGTCGAAGACCCCACTGCATATGAACATGATGATTTGTTTTATATATTGGGAGTACGCCAATTGTTGATGATATAGATATGTATGCTTCTTTTTTGTTGAGCGAGGAGCTCTTGAGCACATGAGTAATTTATGTTGTGTTGAGAGAGAATCTCTAGAGCACATGAGTATTTATATTTTTGTTGAGCATGAAGCTATGGAACACATGAAAATATAAGTTGAAAGTGTTGGGCATAAGCCATGGAGCCTTCCATGTTGATGTTGAGCATAAGCTCTGGAACATCAGATCCTTGGCCATTTTATCCCTAGGTGTATTGTACAAGTACATCCTAGCATTAATGTTGAGCAAACAGCTCTGGAATTGCACTAAGTTTGTAACCCCCTGTTTTTAGCATTGAGTATGGGCTCTAGTAAGTGCTAGGAGTTACTGAAAAGAATTAATGATTCCCAAGTGAAAACAACTCGATAAAAATATTGATCTCATCTAACTTATTTAGAAGTGATTAAATGAAATTTTGAATTTATGTATTCTCATCAAGTACTAAATAACTACCATGTTATACGAGGGAAGCCAACATGCAACGATGTTTAGAGTTTCCTAGACTAGTAGACCTAACCATCTACCTAATGAACTTAATGAAGAAAGCGTCATAAGTCTAGGGATCATAAAATATGATGCCCAAAGACAAATTTTAACAATTGTTATATTATTATATAATTTATACATGTTATGTATAAATAATAAACATAGTAATAATGCTAATAATGAAAGAAAGAAGGAGAAGCCCGATTTATTGTTATTGTTACGAAGAGAAAATTAAATAGTTTAATACCTACAAAAGTATAAATAGGAACTAGTTAAAAGTTCCTAAGTTAAAGTATTAAAAATACCCAAATTAAATAAAAAGGGTTAAATCAATAAATCAAGTATTCTTGATTTAACTGCCCCTTTGACTGAAAAGTCTATCTATAAAGTCTCAAGCCAAAGATAGGATTGGGGATATCATCTATTGTTTTGGAGTCATTATTCTGCCTGATTATTCTCAAGAGAGTTCTTGGATAACATTTTTTTCCTATAAGGAAAAAAGGAGAACTGATCTATACATGATATACCAGTTAGGGAAACCCTACCTTAGGAACTCTAAGCTACTTGCATGTTGGAACTAGCTTGGGGGGATCTATATTGCAAACTAGGAATGGTTCTGGGTCATGGTTGATTGTCCATTCTAATTTAACAATACTATACAACACAGTATATCCATTAAATAGAACCTAGTAAATATATTATAGATATATACATATATTAATGGGTATGAAATGGAAATATAATTCTAATCTATCAATACTATAATTACATCTAAAGAATAAATTATAAACATCACATACTAGAGCTAAGTTAAGAACCAGTGAAGACCTTTCAAGGTATGTATAAATAAACTTATGCTAATAACCAAATCTTTCCCATTAAAACAAATATCATCAAAATCAATTCACAGACCAAGTATTGAGACCATCCATTGGTCCATGATCTTTTTCTTTTCCTAATAACTATATCTGCAAAAGCATGCACATTAGTGCTTATTTTTTATCATCCTAAACCATTGCAGAAATAATGAACCAAACCCATCTAAACTTTATAATCTACATAATAAAAATCATATGCCATAAATTAGAAGGCCCCACATAGTAAAACCACACTATTACTACATATACAGTATTAATTTTCAAACTATATAATTGCATCAAGGTCGTAGAATTGAATCCTATGGACACTCAAATTCCCAAATCGCATCCATATTAATAAACCTCCATTACAGTAAATGACTTGGGATCAAATCCTGTAGGGTCTTAAAACTTTATACATATCCGTGCTTTACCATTTACACACAGGCTGTAAATCAAGCTTAAATTCTATCTACAGAGGTCGTAAGATGCTTTACAAATTATATACGATGTAATCCATGGCTTCACCCCATACATAGCCAGCCATCAATTAAATTAACTATTCATAGCTAAACCCTGTCAAAAAATTAACCTACGACAACAATTGCCAATGTAGGGTTTACACCCACAAACAAGTATTACTTTCCATTTATGCATTACATTAATAAATTGTAAGTTTGCACCTTTCACGTTATCACAGATACAATGGAGAGTGTTCATTCCATCCATGACATGGCCCCAAGCCATACGCCGTCACTTAAGTCATTTATGAAACCAACACATACGACTAATGCGAAATACACACATGCCAAACATAATAACCATTGAATTGGAATATGGTCTTTATATATTGATTTCAAGACAGGATAAACTTAAACACAGTCACTACATTATCCATTGCACCATTGCAAGCAATGGTGCTATCAATTTACACATAACTTAATCCATTAAAATAAGTTTACACGATCATGTGTTTACAGCTTTGCACCATTGCAAGCAAAGGTGCTTCCCATGGATGATATCCATCATCAAACATTAAATATAAAATGCAAAGAGCCTGACATAGAGTCACCCAGGACTCTTCATTACAAAGAGAGCCATACATTACACCTAGTACATCTAACGATTCAGGCCGAACATGAATTAAAAACCCCATCTAACGAAACCCCAAAAGCCCGTGGCATTTCCAAATACGCAGATCTCTGTCAAAGTTACAGTTGAAACCCCAAAACCCAAACTCATCCATAACAAAACTAGACTCAAGAAATCAAACCCACGACAAATGGAAAATCAGTCGCATACATAGTACCTCGAGAGGAAACGAATAACGACTTGAATAGTGGGCTTACCAATGGAATATGGAGTTACCCATGAACCACGACTCAATCTCTTGCTCACTCCTCTGCAACCCTTAGAACAGAACGATAACATGATGAGAAGTAAGATACTGTGATATGAGCTACAACAACAAACTAAATATGCAAAACCAACCACGTCTTACCTGCTTGTTAAGACCATTGAATTCGTCCTCCTTCACCCAAACCAGAGCCAAGAGAAAGCAACAAATGGAGCGAAATGCCAAACCAAGGCTTGGTCCAGGCCCTAAGATTTCCCACCACTCCTCCCAATATGCATTGAATGGGCCGCTCTGGCCACCATCAATGTGCAACATCCCCATATTTCATATAGTCCATGAACTATGTTATAAATTCGCCACCCCCAAATTTAATACAAGGCATAAGTTATCACATACATTGCATACTATAAGGTATAAGCCTTAGGACTATGCTCATCGATTTCTTTAGGCGCTAAGCCTAAGACCATGGCATATCAAATATTCCATGGTATGCTATTAAGTATAAAGCCAAGATTTGTTTTTAACAAAAGAGTTATAAATGTATTAAGCATATAATAAAATTTTATGTTATTGCTTTTCGTAAAACAAAAATATAATACAAATATGTTAGGATATGAACAGTTGATAATCATCACACCATGAATAATAAGTTCCACTTAAATAACAAGTTTCTGTCTTACAATAATAGGTGTGGTATTGACCTTGTCACTAACACAAGTTTGTAAAGAACAATAATAGCAACCAGTAGATGTCACTAGCTACAAGTACGAGTACTAGTGATCAAACATTCAGCACTCCATAAAAAGTTTTTCATTGATAAGTATACCTGTAAGTAATGAGATAAGAATGCATTATTTCAAATAGAACTAAGTAATCCAGCTGTGTCAAGTAGATATTGTTACCTCTCATGTAGTTACATGGTAGAACTAGTCCCACCACTCCACCCCTTTTATCCATTAACCAAGTTAAGTCAGATTCATGTTTATGACAGTAAGCAGATGTAAATAACAATGAAGTACATAATAAAAGTAACTAACATTCACAATAATGTATAAACCATAAGAATAGCCTAGTAACCAACATTGCAACATCATAAGTAAAC
This sequence comes from Pseudotsuga menziesii, assembly GCA_001517045.1. Classification (NCBI taxonomy): domain Eukaryota; kingdom Viridiplantae; phylum Streptophyta; class Pinopsida; order Pinales; family Pinaceae; genus Pseudotsuga; species Pseudotsuga menziesii. The sequence goes on from LPNX010259046.1 coordinate 236,370, forward strand.
ACAGTAATAATCATAACTGAAAGTAAGGAAGCAGGATGTAAGAACAACTTACAACAAAACAGTAGTACCAATAGAGTACGATACATTTCGCAAGTTCAATAATTTCCAGCATAGGTAGTTTTTAATAGCCTAATAAAAAAAAATTATTTTCAATTTTTTTGGACATTACATTATATTTCTAAAACATGTGTATTGGTACTGCAACCACTTGTTGGACCTTTTTTCAAGTTCTTTGAATTATCAAGACAGGTACTTATGAAAATTTTGGATCTCCTAACAATTTTTATAAAGAAGAGAATTGGCATGTCCACCTTTGTTTGTTTGATGAATATTGTGGATAGTATTTTCTCAGAATTTAAATTGTAGCTATAAAACTTTAGTGATCCTAGAAGTCGTTCAGTTAAAAGCAACATAATCTAGAAATTAATGTAGGCCAAGGTGAAGTAACCTAATCAAATCTGAAACCATGTTCGCAAAATAAAAATGTGTATTTGTCACTAATAAGTTAAAAGCAGAACCACATCCCTATGAAACCACAAGGGTTTTGGTTGGTGGAAAATTTTAGCCCATTCTTGATTTGATTGAAATATTATCATTTCAAATCACTGCTTCCTTCAAATAAATTTTTAGGAAATTCATGCCATATAGATACACTACTGACTAGAAATTAAGCGTTAATTAGCTGGAAACAACTGAAAATTTCTGAAAGTGTTCTCATCACATACATCAGACAAAGAAGAATGTTGATCAAATCAAGGATTATAAATCATATTTTATCTAGTTACTGGTGTTTGTAATATACATACTTTTGTAACAACATGAACCCTATGAAATACACAAATTATTCTTAAGTAATCATTAAGAGACAAAAGTCCCATTAAATTCTTCTGAGGTTACACTTTCAAATGAATTTCCCCACCTACATACAACCGGGTTAGGGTAGGAGATATACATGATTTTCTTAGTATGTTAGCAAACCCAAAAACATTATAATCATAAAGTAGTATCAAAATCATTGCTAAATATATAGGAAGTACCCGAGGCAGAGTCAAGTAATGTTATCTGGACTCTGAATGTTGGCGTTAATGATGCATACATTCACTACAAAATGTTTCAATATTGACTATGCATTTATATGTTGTCATGGATAGGTAAATATATTTTTAACAATTAGGTAAAGTGTTTTACATCCAAATGAGAGTCTCTATGATAAAAAAAAAGCATCGTAGCTTCCTCTTGAACCTACAGTTGCAACAAATATGGAAGCACAACCAGCAGACAAAACATCTCAATTTACTTTTGTTGAAGAGCAATCAACATTCAATTCAAAAGTTATGTCTTCCTTTGGTTATGTTTTTGCCACCAACCACCAGTGTGGGTTTCTTCTTTGATTTCCATACCACATGTACAAGGTGTTCATTATATTTCTTAGTATTTTGGATGAATATCTATTATGTTTAGGTTAAATTTTATTCCAAAATAGAATGATAGTGTATCTTGTTCTGTTATAACTTATAGGCCGCAGCTAAATGGTGTTGTGTATTTATATGAGATTATATTATCTAGTAATAATGTTGGTTACTTTATGTGCTCTACAGATTGAATAAACTGGTGAGGAACAATGGATGTTTTTAGGTGAAAAATCCATATCATTTTCCCAATTCTTTAATGACGACACTAAATATATGGATGCAGATAGTCAAATGCCTCTGCAAAAAATTTTGGTAAAAGTCTCTTCCTATTTTTTTGAACTAATAGTAGGGAAATTTCAAATGACCTTATTGGTGTTTTTAATTATAAGAAAGCATGTTATTGCTATCATCGGTTTATTTCCAGACTTTTTGGGGTGTCTCTTTCTACCCTTGACAAAATAGGGAACCATTGAGGGACATTATGGAAGTATTCAAAATTTTGTATTGTCCGCAAACTAAGTAATAAATATCAAATGATCATCCTTTTGGATACCAACCGATGGATTCTAGTGCTTAGTAATAATTACTTACTAATTACTTACATGTTTCTAAGACACTTATCTTCTCTTATTTCTATTTTCTTTTGAGTTTCAAGTAATGTTCACATAATTTTGTTTTGGCTACTTTATTTATTTCCATTAACTTTGTTCACCCTCATGTTGTATGAGATAAGGTAAAATAAGATAACTTTATCAGTGTCCAAAAGGTTACCACAAAATTACTTCAATGGGTTTTTGTGGAAAATAACTTCTCTTAGTTAACTCAATCTCTTAAGAAATCCATAGTGTGTTTACAACCGTTGAAAGGAACATCCTTAACACTTTATACCTATAAGATAATTCTATTGTTGAATGCCTTGCGAAAATTGGAGATCACCCTCTTCTTTCTGCTGACCATACTCGTGCATATATGGAAATTTTTCCCTCTTTTGTGCCCTCACTTTACATGCAGTTATATTCATTACAATGTTACTCTATTCGTGGTTTCATGCTCCCTTTAACACCTTGAGAAGAAACCAACCTTATTTTCCTGAGCTATACGTGCATACTTCTTTTTCAAAATGTGCAAATCTTGAAAAGATACCCTCTTTTGTTGTCAATATACTACATGCAAATTTGGTTACCATAAAAAATCCTACGCATTTTCTTGTGGTGAATCCAAATATGAGATGTCATGTTCACACCTGACTGACAAAAAAAAACATGAACACAAGTCATCATCATACAATCATACAAGCTGGGTAATTTGACAGGATAAAAATATATCTAACATGTAGTTATGAAATGGAAAACACAAGTTTCCATCCTCCATGTTAGTGGGATCGGACAACTAGAGCCTCTCAAAACCAACAAACCAACTAAACCTTTGGTTAAATATAGTGGAAAATGCTTCACATCCAACCAACCATGGTCATATCCACATTGGTTTCTTCTCATTCCAATGACCATCCAACTCATCCATTGTAACAAAATTATGTTTTACACACAAAACCACTTCCTCGTATGTACTCAAAATCATCCACAACTATCTCTATCCGAACCACGCATAGCCTATTAGGCTAGTTCCTTCATGTTCTCAAACAAGTCAGCAACCCAACGTGAATTCAATTCTATAAATATGGACATCAAGATTGATTCCTTTGTCTCTTAAACATTATTACAAGAAATAAAATGAAGCTAATCATAGTATTAATTTTTGGTTTCATTTGTGCTCTCTTTGGTGGAGGTTAAATGGGGTATTTTAGAGAACACAATCAAAGCCCATGATACAATAGGATCCCCACTACAATAAGGTCCCATTTTGGTAGTTGCAGGAATTTGTTTGTGCATCAGTGGAGTGATGAATACAAGATCATTCTTTTTGTTAGGGAACTACAAGGATTAAATTTAAAGAATCATAGTTGTGTTTAAGAGGCCTATTTGGGTATTTGGAGGGAATAAATTCAGAAACCAACAGTGGCGTGTTTGGATACATCGAAGGAATTGGAAGTGCAAGGTATTTGCAGTATTAGTGGCTTGTTTCAGTGGTGAAAAGAATTTATTCAAATCTCAACAAATCAATGGAAGTTTGAGTACAATATCAATCCTTGTTGGGTATTGTGGAGAATGCATTGAGAGCTCGAAACATAACAATGGATCCTTGCTTATTTGTGAATATTTTGGTTGAAGGGATGGCACTAAGGATCCTAGTCTCATACAATCCTACCACAACCTGTATCCACCCTACTATTTCTCCATGATTTTGTGAGATCAGGTTGCATAATATCCACCCCTCATACTGTAGTATCCCCCTAATTTTCCCAAGGTATTTTAACCAAGATGTCTATAACATCTTGTCTAGCTTCCATCTTGAGCAGATTGAATTGAAGAAGTTGTCTTCTTCATGTTTTGGGACCTCAAAACAATGCTTGGGTATTGTAGTATATAATGGAAAGTAGTGATCAATTTGTGGTGTGGCTTTGGGAAAAATGTTGGGGAGATTAAAATTCCCTTTGGACCTTGAGGGTTTTAATGCGAATCCCATTGTTTTCCAATGGATGGATGGTTTCAATTGGAAAATATAAGTTGGATTGACCATAGCTGCATTTGAATATTAGAGCACAGATAGACTAAGTGACAACCCAAGGTTTGGGGAACATGCTTGAATATTTTTTCCTAAAACTCTTCCTATTCCATTGATTTGCTAGTATTTATCACACATATTACCTCTAATATATTGGTAAGAGAATAACTAGTAAGAGAGGGTGCAGGAGGGGTATCCTAGAATAGGGATTGCCCAAAATTCTATAGGAATGTATAAACCCTTCCAAATAGAATCCAAATTTGAGTTTTGAGGCTTCTCCTTGCTGGTTTCACCTAATAGACTTTTTCATAACTAAGTTTTAGGGATATTACTACTAGTTGAATATCTGAATGTGGCTACAATTATGTTAAGATCAACCCATAATGCACCCATGATTCCTCAAATAGTTTGTTTGGTCCATATACATGTAAACAATTATTCTATATTTGGTAACCATGATGTTTTTTATTTTGAATGGTGGAGCAATGCCCAAGTTTTTTATTGATGCTAATTTCATGATTGTTGACCTCCCAGAATTGCTTGTACTCAACCAAGGTTTAATGTTTTTCCTGATAACATTTTTTTGGGGCAGAGGAGTGCCCAAAATGTTCCCAAAAGTTCCTAGGACATCACATATTTTTCATATTGATGGTTATGACCAAGAACAAGGCTATTGGGAGATGGGAAAAGAGAACAAAATTACTCCAGCATGCACAAAACTTCTTGAACTTGGACCAAAACTACTTGAAGGATGCTAGAAGGATTTGTTGGAAGACAAGGACTAGGTTCATCAAATAGAAAGGATTTAATTGTTCCATTTTGGCATGTCCACACTGTGCAATATAGTGCATCTATTTTCCTTCAAATAATATGAATCTTCCAAGGAGAGAAATCTCATTGATATTATGCATCTCAAGAGTATGGCCTTTAATCATTCCCTCTTTTGGTAACAAATCTATTTATGTCAAAATGTAATCTATGAATAATTCTAATAGTTCCTTCCATATTCTCATTCCTACTCAACTACAGAGATTGAATGCTCATTATTTGAGCATGCTTATATGCACCAAAGAGGTTATATTGATTAAATACATCAGCTTTGCATTATAGGTTTTCTATTGATTAAATAATGCCAATTCTTGTGTATGGATTACACGCCATTAAGACAACTATAAAGTTTGTAAAAGCTCAAATTTGTATTGGCTACTAGGTGAATGGTAATGTTTTGTTAGGAGAGTGTAATAGAAAATGAACATAGAGATAAATGCATAAGACATCATACAAGCCTTGAAGATAGTTCATAATTAAAAAAGCTTAATGGAATAAGATGCATATTTTTTTTTCCAAAGTAATATATGAAGTATTTTCCAAAGAAAAAGGATGTACATCCTAGAAGTTCAAATGTTGATAAATAAGAAACCAAGGGACCATTTGTAGAAAAAGAAATAAGTTTCCATCCTTCTTTCCTAGAATGTTTATTTTTAATATTAGAATTGATGATTTAACACTAAAGAAATAAGGCTGACATCCTTAAACATAATAAGAATGAGATCTTTACATTAAATTACAATGTGTTCTCATTCATGGACCAAGTTGAATTGGTGTTATCTTCCTTCCTTCTCTTTCTATTTCCATATGTATTATTGCAAGTGTGAGCATATTAAATATTAGTGGTATTAAGCTTACACATTTTGAAACTCATATAAAAAATTCAAGAAAATATATCATACTAGTTAAACACAATGTTAACAAATCATTAAAAATCAAAGTAATTTCATATCCAAGACACTTACCAAAGTTGATAATATCAGGTTTGTGTCCTAGGTTATTCAATACAACAGTAAATGGATGCTTGTGAGAAAGATTTGTCTACAACATAAACAATGTTTTATTAGTACACCAATAATGTTTGGGAATGACTTTTTATGAATCTTAACTTTTGTGAAAAAAACATAACCCCTATCAAAAGCAGCCAACTTGAAAAAAAAATAATCAATATGAAAGATGCTTGATTTGGAAATTTAACATGGCCATGACATATCATAAACAATAGTTATCTAGACAAACAAAATCATCTAAATTGGGATATTTTAACTACATCCATATTTTATATAGTGTTCTCCTAGGAGGGAACCAATGACTTGTTGTGAAAGTCAAGAAGAACTAATATGGCTTTGTCAATTCCTTTTCCTCTTACATGAAATTTTAAGCTCTGGATATTCACTGATTGGGAGAATCCATGACTCCAAAAATAGATTCAGGAATAGGTTCAGAACAAAGTTGAATGCTTGTGTTTGAGTTTCCTATGTATCATTGTTAACACTGGGTATTTACCTGGGTTACTTTTCTGTAATAATTTTCACTTTAATACAAGGGATTCAAGCATGTGACAGTCTCAATATTGATTATGGAGTCTATTAATTAAAATGTATTGCTCTTGTTGGCATCATTTGTTGCTTTTTTAGATTGTGAATTATTTTTCATGGAATAAGGTTTTGTGAAGCTGCTAATGAAACCAATATCTATAATTTTATGGAGAGTAGCGAGGTGATCTACATCCCAGTATGGGAAAGATTATTTCATGTAATGTGGGTAACATTGACATAGAAACTATATAGTATAAATCACATCACAAAAGAAAAACATGTCATGTCATAAAATAGAAAATTAAATTCATCATAGATCCATCTTAAACCCAGATCAACCAAGCATTAAGATAGGGATGCGATTTCTTGAGGTGCAAACCTTTTTATCTTAATTTTTTTACACACCCAGAAAAAAAAAATTGACTTCAAAGTTGTGCTTGAGATATATGGATTTAAGATGGATATATGATGGTGGATACCCATCTTTGTGTATTCTTCTAATGTTGTTGCATAGAAGTGTTGTGCAATATGAAAATTAATATATGGTTGCTGTGTTTACTCTGTGAGGAATTGGTAGCCTACAGCACACCATCATTCATGATCACCTTCTTTGTTCAATTGGGATAACAATTTATATTTCATTGCTTTGAGTAGTAAATGGTTTTATTTCATTTTTTTGAAAGTAGAACTTTGGAATTAGTAAAATATCTTCTGAAACAAAAACATATCTGTGTATATTTTCCCTGAGTTATGAAAGTGGATTGTTCATGGATACATATTTTTATTTTTCTATGTTAAGGATTTTGAAGCTGAAGAAAATTATAATTTTCTCATTTCCAAAGATATTAAAATAATGTAAATATTCCCCTTTCTACAGAAATTAGCCAAGGTCTATTCCCTTTGAAACCAAATCTAGGCAGATGGGCCATACCACAATGGGAATGGAACCCCTTGTAATCATTGATAATGATTAAAGGTCCCCAACGAAATCATCATACACACATGATGAGAAAAAAGTGCATTATGAATCAACTTCATTTTAAGCAAGGAATAGGGTGGTTAGGGATAAGTCTTATTATCTTCCAGAAATGATTCATGTGCCAGTATGGAGCTAGTTTGGTTCACTCATGCAAATTAGTGCTACAGGGAAAAATCAATTTATGGAACGAACTATTTCCACCACCTATACTTCTATCCAAACATTTTCTTCTTATGCTGCTAGCTTCAATTAGAGGTTAAGATTATCATTTTGAAGAATTGATTTACATGAGTATTTCCCCTTTCTATATCCTAATGTAGATATTTTGTAATTTCAATTTAGATTTGGCTAGATGGCTGAATTACGGTATATTAGGATATGGATATTTTGTAATTTCAATTTAGATGTGTCTAGATGGTTGAATTATGGTATATAGATAGGTCCTATACTAATCTATTTATATATTCAATAGTGAAACAATAGGCTAAATGACCTATGCCTTTGTGAGACCTATCGCTAATACCCTTAGCTTTTCCTTTGATGTTGGAATTGGGTAAACTTTAACTAATGTTATTGGCACTGCTTCAACTAGTGAAACTAATGATTCAGTAGTATGATTAACTAAAAATTGGATAATGGATTTACGATCAATATATGGTGTGCTTAACACTTAATTTGGTTTATGGATATCAGTTTCCATGCTATGGAATTGTATCACCTTTCTTGGATTTTTTAAGATTATCTCTCCTACCTCTCCTGCTCCTACATATATTTTATTACTTGGACAATGCCCTTGTTGTGAATAGTGATGCATCTACTTCTGTTATTTATGGATCAACTGAAATTTTCTATGCTTTGTAAAATTGTATTTGCTTTGACTATTGCCTTATCTTCTTCTAGTTCTATGAAACTACTAAATATACCTCCACTTTTGGTGATAATGGTGTTAAAAATCCTTATTTTCCCATTGTCAATAACTATCTATATGGCTTAGATGTGGACTCTAAAATAGACATGGTTGTTGGGTGAAATGGTTATATGCTAATGTTGCTACCTTAGCTACTGGAACAACTAGATCAACCATGAATATAACAAAGAGATATGTAACTCATAGTATAGTAGGTTTACTCACTTGCTCAATTAATAAGTAAAATGAATCAATATAATCCACCAATATCACTAAGTGAACCAAAACCTCCTTTACTCAATGCAAAGGCAAGATGTTCTATTGAATTCACAAAGGCTGTGATATTGCATTTGTTAACCTATCATTTATTTCCTTATGGTTGGAAATAAATCTTTGTTAATGAAGTGGGCTCATTCATTGTCTTAGAATCCATGATTGATGGGGTGTGTATATTTTCCAAATCATTTGGGTCTTCCACCTAGCCTTTGCATCATGAGATAACACAAGGTAGCACAATATTGGTTGCATGAATATGGAAGAATGTTCTCATGGAATTGAACCTAGTCTCTGAAGAAGATTCACTTGATTTTCCAATTGACCACAACCATATTGACTTGACAATACCATACCAAGATTATGAATTAGTGTTAATTGATTTACAATGTTAAATTTTTTAATACAATTTCATTCATTTTACATGTACAATGAATGATAAGAATTACATTTAAATTATTGTATTTCGAATTAATTTATTACGGTGATTGACATGAAGTAACTTGGATAGTACTTATGGTATTGAATCGGGTTTCCATATGAGTTGTAAATGCCATTTTTAACAAAATTCTATCTTTAATTTGAATTGTCATTTATTTCTGCATCATGCAGATATTTTGGAGGAATTAATGAGCAAGGGAAAACAAGTTGAAGATGTGTATTTTTCAGATGCAGTAGGACTCTTAGAAAATTTTCCTTGTGTTCCTTTATTGAAGGCATATACAAATAATTCAAAGAAAGCTACACTAGGAAAATTGAAAAGTGGAAATAGTTTAGTTGTTGTGGTGATTGCGTCGAGAGGCGCTCTACAGCCCAGTATGGGGGATATCTTGTCACGTGATGTAACGTGATGTAACGTGATGTAACGTTATTAACATGTGGGCAAAAAATAATAGTGAAAGTGAATATTATGGGGGAGATCTTGTCACGTGATGTAACCTTACTAACATGTCGGCAAAAAATAATAGTGAAAGTGAATAATATTATGGGGGAGATCTTGTCACACGTGATGTAACGTTACTAACATGTCGGCAAAAAATAATAGTGAAAGTGAATATTATGGGAGAGATCTTGTAACCTGATGTAACATTACTAACATGTCGGCAAAAAATAATAGTGAAAGCGAATATTATGGGAGAAATCTTTTAATGTGATGTAACGTTACTAACATGTCGGCAAAAAATAATTTTATTTAATAAAACCAGGCTAGCCTTCCAACTTGATCGAAGTATAGGCTCCACCCCATTTTTTTAATTTTTGGAAAAGCCCCAACACGCCCCGGTGACTTTCACCATTAAATTATTTATTTATTTTCTTTAATAAGACGAGGCTAGCAGTAGCATTTCAAGTTGATTGAAGCAGAAGCTCAAAGTCTTTGTGGGAAATGTCCGCTTGCAGTATCCGTTTCCGGGAAGTCTTTGTGGGTAAAGTCCGCTTGCAGTATCCGTTTCCGGGATGTCGCAGGTTCAAACCCCAGCAGCTGCTAATACTGAGATTCTGATTTCGAGGGAGGTAGAACCCAAATCCTTCCCGTTAGAACTGAGAATACTCTGCCGATTTATGAGTTTCATGAACGATCGGGCGAGGAGGAAGGATGGAACCTTCAACCGGAGGATGATGAACTTGATCGAGTACAAATGTCGCGCAAACAGCACGCCCACCCATGGTGTTTATACCAAGGACTCCGTCATCGATTCCCAGACGAGAGTGCGTGTTCGTCTCTTCGTTCCCGTCGAGGGCGCGGAGGAGCCGTTACCCGTCGTCTTTTACTTCCATGGAGGAGGGTTTGCTACCTTGTCTTCCGATTTTCTGCTATACCACATTTTCTGCACGCGATTGGCCAGGAGACGCAGAGTCTTAGTCGTTTCCATGGATTACAGGCGATCCCCGAGCACCGATTTCCCATTCCATACGACGATTGTTTCGGGGGCATCAGATGGCTCAGATCGGGCAACGGTAAAGCCCATCTACCGGGCCATGCAGATTTATCTCGTTGCTTTCTAATGGGCGACAGGGCAGGTGCGAACATAGTTCACCATGTGGGCTGCAGGATCTCGGCGGGGGCAACGGAAGAGGAGACGATTAGCGGTGTGAGAATAGTGGGTCATGTGTTGTTGGAACCATTCTTTGCCGGAGAAGAGAGGACGTCGTCGGAGCTGAGACTTGTGGGGGCTCCCATCCTGAATATGGAGAATTCCGATTGGCATTGGAAGGCGTTTCTGCCCGTGGGTGCCGATAGGGACCATCCCGCTGCTAATGTGTTTGGGCCGAATGCCCCTGATATCTCCGCCCTGCGCCTCCCTCCCACATTGGTTGTGGTAGGAGGCCATGATCCACACCAGGATTGGCAGCTCATATATGCTGAGAATCTGAAGAAGATTAAGAAAGACGTTGAGGTCCTCTTTTACGGCGAGGGCACCCATGCTTTTCACATATTTTACCAAATCAATGTGTCCTCAAAACTAATCTCTGACCTTCATTCTTTCATGACAAGATGCTCTCTCTCATGAGATCAAATGAATTCAGTCCATAGCTCAAAGGTCATAATACCTCGTGCTGTAAATCTCTCAAATTTTATAGAGTACGTCTCAAGTTTTTCCATTACGGTCGTCTTATAACTTTATCAATTAGATCGTCTCTTTTTCATGATTTCTGATTTCTCTAGAATGAATTACCAAAATCAGTAAATTGGTAATTATCTTATGGTCATTTAGGCAGTATATTTTTTAGCTAACGTTCAAATTAAAATTAAATTTAGTTTTGTGTTTTTATGTCTTCTCCCACGGTTTTATTGTACATGGTTTAGGAGGGCCTTCCAGATGGTTTTAAAACCATGTGCAAGGCCTCCTAAACAACCCATGGTTTTATTATACATGGTTTAGGAGGGCCTTGCAAATGGTTTTAAGACCATGTGCAAGGCCTTACATATGGTTTTAAAACCATGTATGGAGAAATGTTGTAATTTTTGTTCCTAACAAAATAAAAAATAATAATAAATACTATATGTGAACCATAAATAATATTAAATATTAATAATAATAATATTATATGTGGACCTTAACTAAAAAGATGTGTCTTTTGGTTTGAATCAAATCAATGGATACCTAAAAAGAGATTTGATCCCTCTCGGTGCTTGATAGAGCCTAGGATTTGGATCTACGCTGGTTTTATTAGCTCTCATCTTTGGCAACTATATTATAATGAGTAATTATTTTCATGGAATTTACATTTGGATCTTATTTCTTAATATTTCCTTTTTCTTATGTAGAATTAAGCAAACACAAATGAACTGACTGCCCTGATAATTATTATTAAGTGCATTGAAGCACACAATCTTGAATCACTCTTTTCTACTAATAACCTCCAAAGTGTTGAAATAAAAGTAACTACATAAAATATTTTGTTGTACTTTTATTGTATTACTTCTTCAAAGATGTTATTCCTTCATTTGGAGATGTCATTGATGTAATTGATCATGTAAAAGTCACGAGGTAAAACCTCCATTGTAAGTCGAGATAATAGTACCCAGAAAAGTATTATATAAATGTTACTTTAAGTCTTCTAGGTAAGTTGGCCCTAATTAGATAACTTATCCAACCTAGTTAAGTAATTGAGTCACTCACTTGATGATTATAAATATGCGAGGTGCCTCCCTCATTTGTACACACTTCTCACTCAAGCATTACACAAGAGAGAGAGAGATAGAGAGAGAAGAAGAAGAAGAAGAAGTCTACATCGAAAAGGGAGATTCTAGTCTTGTTATTGGGGTCTTACACTATACTTGGTTGAATTCTATATCAAGGAAGTTTTGTTGGATTTTTTCCCCCATGATGGTTTCCCATGATAAATCTTTGTGTTCTTTTGTGTGGTTGTGCTTGTATTTCTTTCAAGGATCCTTTTTCATATGGTTATGATGCTATGATGCTAAATGTTTTAAGATATTTAATAACCATTAAAATTCTAACATGGTATCATATCCACCATGAAATAATTCTTTGTCCAACCGAAACAATGCTACTACTGCAATTGACGGAGGTTAGGGTTTCATGTTTGAAAACCCTAGAAGCAAAAATCTAGTCATCTTGGAATTTTCGCTATAAATCTATTTTAGCGAAGGTTCGGGAGCTGAAACTTGGACAAGATAAAGATGAACTATTTATTTACCTTGTGTACTATTTCTAGCCTCATATTCATTGTACTTCTGGAAATATGATCCGTCCAAATTAGGGTTCCACCCTCTTCCAAAATCCACTCTTAAACAGGTGACCTCAGGATAATTTCCTTATCTTCGTCTAGGAATATCCAAATCTAATTTCACAAGATTTTATAGTTAGGGAATTGAATTTAGTTTATGTGGTGCAACTTTCATACCCCAAAGTTGAAACACTAACACGTGGAATTCTGTACAAGTTCTCTATATTGAATCTGTCCATAAACAGGTCATTTTGGGAAACTTAACATAAGTTCCACTTGGCGAATCCAATATTTCTCTAACCTATGGGGTTAGAAAGAAGAAATATCAAGATACATAAATATTATTTTTAGACCTTAAGGATCAATAATTTATGAGATACATAAGAATTAATACCAGAAAATTATGTAGAATAAATTCAATAAACCCGAGCTTCCTGTTCCGGGAATTTCCCTCCACATATCAGTTGAAAAACCAGGACTATATAAATCACCCTAGGAGAGAATATATTTATATGCAAGAAGTTTCCAATTCTTTATATTTTCAATTTTTCATCTAACACTGTTGCTAGGAAAACTAGGGCATCAAATATTTTGTAGTTCTATCCATAAATTTTGTAAAAGGAGTATACTGCTTAACTCGCCTTGAGGAAGCACATATTTCTATCCAATCAGATTTGCAGGTCACCACAATTAAAAAAATAGGGTTTCTTTATCAATCCTTAGGTACACTTGAAGCAATATTCCAAGAAATCATTGAAGCAAGCATCTAGTTGAAGCACTCTCATTGGTAAGTTATATTCTCTCTATTTCCATTTTAGATTCTCACTTTATCATGATGAAAAATAGTACCAAGATTGAGGAAAATATTTAAGGAGTTGGGAACTTCTGGACATGGAATTATAGGAGTGATTCTGATACTAGAAGAGCATTACTTGGAATACTATGTCAAAGAAGAAGTTGTGGATCTAGAAGGAGATGAGGACAAAGCTAAGGGTAAGAAGAACTTGGTCAAAACCAATAGGATTATTTTCATCTCCATCAAAGACCATTTTATTTCACATGTATCCTTGTTGAATACTCCCAAGGATATGTTCGATGTATTGACTGAATTATATGAATTAAATAATAACAACATGAATATGACATTTCAGACTCAACTCAACGGTGTGAATATGCAGATGTCATAAAGCATTCAATATTACTTCACAAGGGTCTCCTAGATCAAGTAACATCTAGAAGCTATTGGAGACAACTTGAGAGAAGTGAAAGTGGTGATGAATACATTGCATGGTCTCCTAATCATGGGAATTATCCATTCAAGGAATTTTTCTAGAAGGAATCTCACCTATGGAGGAATGCATGCAAGAAGAATCTCAATTGATAGCAAAAGAATCAAGAGATGGATGAAGATGAAAGTCAATTCCTAACAACTCATGCCAAGAAGAGAAAGAACAAGAAGGAAGAACATTCTCACAAGAATAAAATATTCAGAAAAAGGACCTCTCACAACTCAGATGTTTCACTTATGATGAGAAAGGAAAATTTGGGAAAGAATGTCCCAAGAAGAAAGAATGGAAGCATGCTATGATCAAGGAGTACCGATAAATCATGAAGAATAATGTTTGGAATGCGATTCGAAGACTTAAAGGGAATTATTTAGTGTCTTCCAACTGGATCTACAAGATCAAGCATGCAAAAAATTGAAACATCGAGAAATACAAAGCAAGGATCATGGTTTCTCTCTGAAAGAAGGATTTGATTATGAAGATACATTTATTTAGTGTCCAGACACACCTCTTTAGTGGTGGATATTATACTAGAGAAATGGTGTAATAAAATAATAAGGGATATTGAGCAACCTCAATGGTTTGGGACTCTCTATAGAGAACCGCATATGCACAGAAGGATTTATACAAGCTTAGAAGGAACCCAAGAGATTGTTAAAATATTGTAACTTTGGAAGATATTCTAGTTGTGCTAATTGTATTCCTCCTTTGAGAGTTGTCAATGATGTAATTTGTCATGTAAGAGTCATTGAAAGAATAAATATAAAACTTCCGATGTAATACGGGTCAATAGTATCCTTGATTCATTATAATAAATATTATTTTGGTGTCCTACTAGTCAAGTCCTCCCTGTCAGTTAGACAAGTTGGCCCAGTTAGGTTTTAGGACAATTCAAGAGTCAAATATAAATAGGGAGACACCTCCTTCATTTGTACTCAATTCACTCGAGCAAGTTTCCAAGGGAAAGAAGAAGAAGTGCACCAGAAATAAGAGAGAAGCAGTTGCCTTGGGTTTTACACTGTTTTGGTTGAGTTCTATACTGAGGAAGTTTTGTTAGGTTTTCTCACCCATGAGGGCTTCCTAGGATAAATATCTTGTTCTCTTATGTGACTGTACTTGTTGTTATTTTAGTGATCCTACCATCTATAATTGTTTTATAATATCATATAAGTAATAAGAAAACTTAACATGATATCAGAGCCACCCTAAAAGGAGAAATTATACAGCTAGGGTTTATTGTTTCGAACAATTCAACCAAAAAAGAGGGTTCACTCAACTCTCCCTATCAGGACGCATATTTTTGTGAACACATAACTAAACACTAAGAAGTTTAATTTTTGGGCCCGACACTACTTCTGGGAAGAACTAGGGTGTTACGCTGCACTTGTATACAGCGCACCTTCAGGTGTGCCTCGGGGAGAGAGGAACAAATTATTCTACCAGGAGGGATTTTATTGAGCGATGGAGACCATGGTTGGACCATTTGGTCCTCCTTTAAGGGTACTATTTCGTAATGGAATTTTTGACTACCTGTTAAAGAGGTTTTTAACCTTAAGGTGTGGGTTTGGGGCCCCTGATGGTTGACCACTAGGTCTCATGGCTCCATTCCCTTATTTCCTACTATGGTGGCCTCTCATTTAGCTATCAGAAACCTGTCTTCAGTCACAACCACTTCATACACCCTCTTGTCCCTTTCATCCAGTGGGTCCTTGCGCTCCTTGAACTTCTTTCACCAGAAGAAGTCATCCTCCATACCAGGTCATTTCCATGCTTGGAGGACAACATTGAGGGTTTTTAAAATAGTCTAGGGGTTATATGGGCATAACACCATTCCTCCATCCCACTCCAGCTTTTCGTTCAGAGCGATTCGCTGATTTGATCCTTTTTGGCAACTGGGGATGCAAAATTGCAAATATGCTAGGTAACCTACCTTAGTCTATATTTTATTATTATTTTCTTTTAATTTTAAGTTGAAATTTAATAATTACAAATTTACTTGTTTTAAGGCACGTCGACCTGGATTTTGTTTGTAAAAGTGAGTGTGAGATCATATAAATAAATCTCCTCACTTTCATATTCAAATCAGAACTTATGGGATAAATCACTATGCACTTGTTTTACCCTTGTTAGGGTTTTCTCTGGATGGATTTGATCCTTTTGGGGAATTTTTATGGTTAATGCAATCTATTTTCTAGTAATTCTTTGGTGAATATATGTTTTGGTGATGCTTCGATTTGTTGGAAGAATACAAGCACAAGGAGGTTAGGATTCTTACCCTTTTGTTGGATGTTGGTGGGTGTCCATTTCTGAGTCTTAGTTATGAACTTATATCTACAATTTTCCCTAGGATACACCTTTACATTCCTCTTTTCACCTTAGCAAATGATGGCACGTCTCATTGTTAGGGTGCCCTAGGGTTTCTCCTTAGTTTTTCTAGGCTAGTTACTGAACCTAGGACCCTTCCTCACTAGGTTAGCATTTCTCCTTAGAATCCCTAAGTTGGGTAAGGCTTGTGCTAAGGTAGGTTTTCCCTTGGCTCTCACACCATTTTCATTTTCAAAACATAGTTTCTAGGGTTAGTTCTAGGTTAGTTTTAGGCCTACAAAATTTATAAAAATATCATAAAAATGAAATATCTCGCCAATTTAAGGCCTCTAGAAATTTTTGGCTCCTAAAATTCTGGGCCTTAAAATACCGGGCCCTAAAATCCTGGACCCTAAAATTCCATGCCCTAAAATCTAGGTCCCTCCCTAAAATTTTCGGCCCTCCCTAAAACTTTGGTTCCTAAAATTTTATGCCCTAATTTTTTGGGCCCTAAAATTTTGGGCCCTCTCCTAAGAGGCTCTCGCTTTCGAATAAGTTAAGGTCAAGTGACTAAGGTGACAGTGGTCACTTGTTCTACATATGCTTACCAATGACAAGAAATCCCATTTCAACTAGTTACATTTTGTTGTCGTTGCTAGGCAGCATTTGGAATTTAAAGCGTTTGATCTAGAGTCATTCACACCCTGGAAAGAATGACATTCGGTAAGACAATTGAGGTAAGTATTTCTGGGTATTTTGAAAACATTATTGAAGACTAATATTGTATATCTTACATGGTGAATCCATAAATATCTCAACCCATTCCATCTATCATGTACGCCCTTGTTTTATTTAGTACTTTGGAGAGATTTGCTTAACTAACCTGGCATATTTCTCCTGGCGACTCCAATCGAAGAAATATAAAAGAAGAACTCTATAAAGACAGGGAATCTCAATGAGATGGCATCCAATTATGAATTTTGGATGGACATATTGGACTTCTCATGCATTCTGGGTTTCCCACAAAAGTATGCCATTAAATATGGTGGGAAGGAATTGTTCCCATTGTTCCAACAGTATCAGAACCATGCAACATCCCATGTGAAAGCATTTGTGCAATTCATATGGGAAAGTAACATCGTGCATGAAGACATCATGATGAGGCTATTTCTATTATCTCTTCACCTAGAGGACAATTTGTTAGTCAGAAATTGGAATGAGGCTTAAATCCTTGCAAATTTTTTTCTTCTCTCGGGAAATTCATTAATGCATTCGGCATGGATTGGGACTACAGTTTCAATGAGCCAGAAAGAAAGGCCATGATCGATAAAATATGGGAAGAAACCCTGGGAAAAATCTAGACTCAAGAAGATGTAAGGGAAGGAGCCAAATATGATAGTCCCTTCGATTTTGAAGATCCTACTAATTCGACTGCTACAGAAATGGGAATTGGTTTCACTCCTCTTGATAAATCGATTTTCCTAGGTTATTCATCTGAGTTACCCAAGGTATTATGGCATGCCTTCAAGGGTGACCATGATAATTTTGTGCATCATGTGGAATGGTTTATGACTATGGATTTTTAATATGGTATTAAAGAAGAAGACGATGTTTACATGCGATCATTTGTCCTTCACTTGGGAGGAAAATATCTTGCTTAGTTCGTGGTCCTAGATAAAGGAATGATATCAACATTTGCAGAATTGGTGGAAACATTCTGTAACCACTGGGATTTAGGGTGTCGTGATGAATGGATACCTTATGTCAAGTATTCGAAGGACTTGTTCAATAAGGAATCCCCAAAAAAAGATTAGTTTCAAGCATCCATTGTTCAAGGTCTAACTGATTATATATTGAACATGATGAATGAAGATCTCCAAGAAGATGAATGAAGTTTTATTATTCATATCCTCTTCTAGTCTCCATTAGGCACTGGTCACTAACCATATACACATAGGAGATATATTTCGTGTCTAAGTGTCTTTTGAAAAGTTACATAGGGATATTCCCTAGGAGTTTTTGACTTCCAAAGAAGTTTGTAGAAGTGACTGAGGTGACAATGGTTACTTTCTCCACATATGCTTTCCAGTGGCTTGGACTGCCATTTCAACCAGTAACACTAGGACTTCAAGTTTTTAGAGGTTACACCATCAATCTCAGAAAAAGAAAGATATAGTCTATCTCACCTTAGGGAGGTTAATATTTTCCAACACCCATCCCTACAAGTGGCTCCAACTAAAAAATTAGGGTTTTACCATCAAACCCTATGTTATCCTGAAAAAGGTCAGACAGGAGAAGTCTTCTCTAAGTAAGTATTGACTCTCATATTTCCATTTGAGGTTCTCATTCTATTAAATATGACAAAAAATACCAAGCTATATTAGAAGCTTGAGGGTGGTGAGAACTTCAGAGCATGGAAGTACCGAATTATGGTCATCCTAGAAGAGAATGACCTAGAAGGCTTCATAATGGCAGAAGTTTCAAAACCTAAAGGAGATGAAGCTAAGACCAAGCACAAGAAGGATATGGTCAAGGATAAAAGAATCATAGCCAACTCCATCAAAGATAACTTGATATCTCAAGTATGTTCAAGGAGAACACCAAAGGAAACGTTTGATTCCCTATCCAACCTATTTGAAGGAAGGAATATCAACACGAAGATGACTTTGAGAAATCAACTCAAAGGTGTGAAGGCTCAAAAGTCAAAAACCATGCACTCATACTTCACAAGATTATCCCAGATCAAGGAGAAATTGGAAGCTATTGGAGACATGATAGAAGATGCATAAGCTATAATGACCACCCTGAATGGTCTTCCAAGATATTGGGAATCCTTTATTTGAGGAATATGATCCAGAATAAAGTTGACCAAATTCCAACATTTATGGGAAGAATGTGTTCAAGAAGAGGAAATAATAGTAGTCAGAGAAGATAAACTAAATGAAGGTGAAGATCAATCCTCGACGATTCATAACAAAGGAAAGAACTAGAGGAAGAGTTATGATCATCCTCCCAGGAAAGTAGAAGGGTTTAATAAGAATAAGAATATCAAGAAATACTTTGCAGGTTACGAATGTTTCACTTGTCAAAAGTTGGGACACATCTCCATAAAATGTCCCATGAGGGCAGAACAACTCAAGAAGAAAAACAAAATATTCTAGGCACATACAATTGAAGACAATGATCAAGAAGAATAAGAAGAAATAACTAAAGAAGATGAAGTCTCCTGTGAAGAATATGTCTGAATATCAACACTCATGGGTTCATTCTCACATGGCAATGATACTTGGATAGTAGATAGTTGTGCCTCCAGGCACACGATAGGTTACAAGGATTCACTATCTTTTATTGAACATAAGGATTCTCCACACAAAGTAATGCTTGGAGATGATTACTAATATCCCATCAAAGGGATTGAAGAAGCCTATTATAATATAGAATCAAGAAAGTCCATGAAAATGAAGGATGTCATGTATGTTCCTGGACTAAATACAAGTCTCCTTTCTATCTTAGCATTATAAAAGAATGTTTTTATATTTTATTTTGTAGATGGTGAAGTTCTTATGTGGACAAAAGGAAAAACTATAGATGATACAGTAGTTATTGGAATTGAAGAAGGATGACTCTACAAAATGAAGGGACATGTAGACTCAACAATGGTGACTAGTACCATAATCCCATGTGAGTTATGCACATAATACTTTCCCATGTGCATTACAAACCATTACTAATTCTGAGCAAGGTGGTGACAGGATTTCCAGATATTTAGATAAACCATGGAGTGTGCAAAGGATGTGCACAAGGAAAGAATACAAAGAACCCTTATCCAATTAGTATCAGTAAAGCAAAAGGGATTCTAGACATCGATCACTCAGATGTTTATGGACGAATGCAAACTACTTCATTAAGCGAGTATGTTTACTATGCCTCCTCCATTGATGGATACACCTGCAAAACTTAGATCTATTTCTTGAAGAAGAATGATGAAGTGTTTGAGAAGTTCAAGGATTTTAAGGCTATTGTAGAAAACCTCTTTGAAAACAGGGTTAAAACCTTAATATTGGATAATGGAGGAGAATTCACATCATGTGAATTCAATGAGCACTTCAAAGAAGACATGATTAAGAGGGAGCTCACGATTCCCTACAATCCACAACAAAATGGTTTGGTAGAGAGGAAGAACAGATATATCATGGAAGCTGTAAAAGTCAGGATCCATGATCAATATATACCTATGTATATGTGGGTAGAAGCAACTAAAACAACATTATATGTGCATAATAGAATTTCCTACAATGCTCTTGGGAATAAAACTCCAAAAGAGATGTATACCGGAGAAAATCCTAAGGCTAGTCACCTTAAATATTTGTCTGTCTCATTTACATACACATTCCCAAGGAGAAGAGATAAAAGTTGGATCCTTCATGAAAGAAGGTATTGTTTATAGGATTTAGTGAGCAATCAAAATATTTCCAAATCTATATCCCAGGGCACCGTCAAATTGAGCTAAGTAGACTTGATACTTTTGACTAAGATACAACTTTCAGAAAATCAAGGAAAGACAAGGAAGTTGAAGAGGAGCATGAAACTCCTAGATTTGTAGAAGTTTCTAAAACAGTAAAAAATGAGGTAGAAGAACACATACGTGAGGACCATGGCATGACATAACCTTAAAGACCTCAAGAAATTCCTAGTGATATGATCTCACACAAAATAAGGCCTTCTTGGGAATGAGAAGTAATTGAAGAAGTAGAAATACTTGGTGTCCCTGAAGGAACCATGAAGGAAATAAAGAATCCAAAGACATACCCCATTTATCTGGCTTTGATGTGCAACCTCATTGAAAATGAACCTACATGCTCTGAGGTAGCAATGAAGCAAAATAAATGGGTAGATTCCATGGTCAAGGAATACCAATACATTATAAAGAACAATGTGTGGGAAGTAGTATCAAGACCAAATAACAAGTCAATAGTATCCTCAAAAGGGATCTATAAAGAAAATAATTTAGCAGAAGACAACATATAGAAATACAAGAGAAGATTTGTATCCCGTGGTTTCTCTTAGAAAGAAGGAATTGCCTTTGGGGAGACCTTTGCACCAGTATAAAGGTACACCTCAATTAGAACCTCCCTTTCCTTGGCATCCAAGATGAAGTGGAAGTTACATCAAATGGATGTAAATACAACCTTCCTAAATGGAGTAATAGAGGAAGACATATACATCAAACAAGCATAATGTTTTGAGAAAGGTAACTAGAAAACTCATTTACGTAGAAATAAGAAGGCATTGTATGGGATAAACCAAGACCCTGGAGCATGGTATGGAAGAATTGATGGTTTCATGATGAGTTTAGTATTGACAAAGATGAAATACGTTGTAATGATGTATTACTTCTTAGGTCTTGAGTATGGAAGTATCCAGACGATATTTTCCTAAACCAAGGAAAACATGCAGTAGAGATCCTAAAGAAATTTGGGATGATGGATTCTGAGGCGATGACTACTCTGATGCCAACAAATTTGAAGCTCATGAATGATGACTCTTCAGAGATAGTGGATGTTACCTTATATAGAAATATTATTGGTTCACTATTGTACTTAAACAATACAAGACCTGATATATGTTTTGTTGTAAACCCTTTAAGTCAATATTTGGTGAATCCCAGACATATTCACTTAGTAGGAGCAAAACATGTGATGAGGTATCTAAAAGGAACGGTAGATTATGGTCTCATATATGTATCAGATGGCGAGATCAGATTACAAGGATTTATAGATTCAAATTGGGACAGAGTTGTTGAACACACAAAGAGCACTTTAGGATGTAGCTTTAATTTGAGATCATGCATGAATTAATGGTTCAACAGAAAGCATACCAATATTGCACTCAACACGACAGAATATGAATATAAAGTAGCATGTTCAGCTTGTAGAGAAGTAGTAGGGATAAGCAAGAGGTTGGCATGACTACTTGATAAATAGGTAGAGGTAACCAATATCCATTGCGATAAATAGAGTTGTATTAAGATGACATAAACCCGATCTTTCATGACAAGTTGAAACATATCCAAATTAGACATAACTCATTTGGTATATGGTACAAAAGGGGGTTGTAAAAGATCAAATATGTTCCTACAGAGGAACAAGTGGTAGATATATTGACTAAGCCTCTATCTCATGTAAATTTTGAATACTTTTGAGACAAGCTTGGTATAGTCTGAAAGGACCTCCCTCGAAAGAGGGAGTAGAAGAGGTAGAAGGATATTTGTTGCAGTGATGTGGTAGCATAATTTAGGGTAGGGTATGTCTGGCAAGGATTGCTGACTCGAAAGGGTTAGTAAGTCAGATGAGTCATGTTGATCTTAAGGGGGTTAGTATGTCTGAATAGGCTTGTTTGGATTGAAAGGGTTAGTAATCCAGACAAGTATTGTTTGGTCCCTAGGGAGATCCATCTGTCTGACTAGTCTGGTTGGCTTGAAAGGGTTAGTAAGTCAAAATAAATTCCTAGGTGGATCTACAAGAGAACCCACCATGATGCTACTCCAAAAGGCCAAAAAAGGAAAGAGGTGATTTGAGTATTACTATACTAATGAGGCAAGTTCAATATTCTCATACTGACGTTGATGAGGTAGTTTCAATATTTTCATATTGATAATTGATGTGGTAGATTTAGTATTCCCATACTAATGTTGATGAGGTAGTTTAATTATTTTCATACCGATAATTGATGTGGTCGATTCAGTATTCCCATACTGATGTTGATGAGGTAGTTTTAGTCTTTTCATATTGTTGATTGATGCAATAGATTGAGTATTAACATATTGATGTTGATGAGGTAGTTTTAGTATTTTTATACCGATGGTTGATGTGGTAGATTCAATATTCTCATACTGATGTTGATGAGGTGGTTTCAGTACTATATTGATTGTACAAATAATGATCTAACATTTATATGTTGATGATGAGGTTTTAGCACTACCATGATAATGATATTATTGTTGTTAGCCTAGTATTTGAATGCTAATGTTGTAGTTAGATGATTTAGTATTTACTTAATGATATGGAAGAAGATGATTCAATATTTATATATTGATATGACATAAGAAGACTCAGTATCTACATAGTCATATTGTGGAAGAAGAAGAATAAGAGTCAGTATCCAAAAATTGATATTGTAGAAGAAGAAGAAGACTCAGTATCCAAATACTGATATTGTAGAAGAAGATTCAATATACATATATTGATATTGTAGAAGAATAAGAAGACTCAGTATCCACATATTGATATTTCAGAAGAATACTCAGTATCCACATACTGATATTGCAGAAGAAGACTTAGAAGAAGACTCTCTATCCACTTACTGAAATTGCATAAGAATAAGAAGAATCAATATCCACATACTGATATTGCTGAAGAATACTTAGAAGAAGACTCAATATCCACTTATCGATATTGCATAAGAAGAAGACTCAGTATGCACATAGTGGAACTGCATAAGAAGACTTAGAAGAAGACTTGGTATCCACTTACTGATATTGAAGAAGAAGATGTAGAAGATGATCTAGTATTCTCATACTGATATTGATGATGAAGACACATGATATGGTTCCAAAACTTCCTATGAAATATAGAGACTCACCAATCATATGTATAGTGGTGGTTGTTGGGCCTAGAAATGATCCCTTTTTTACCACTTTTACCTACCTCTTTTTGCCTCATCCTACTCTATTATGTATACTAAACATATGTTTTTCCTTCAATCAATCCCTCAATTCGTACAGGTATGGTTAATCATTGTCTTATTTTATTAATGCTTAGGATTGTTGTAATTAGGGATTTACATCTTAAATTATGCTAACATATGGTGGTTTTATAAAGATAATTTTATATGTAAAAGATACAAGTGTAGCAGGCCGAACATGCCAAGAGAGGGATGAACATTAATTACTGACATGATTTCCATCCATTCCATCGTTTCCCAAAGAATGCAGTCCAAGGGTACTATTCCATGCGAGCTATACAAAGGTAGCTACAACAAGCTACAATATATTTGAAGGCAATAGTGCGCCACTGCTCAAAAATAGCTGCCATCCACGGAGTATCTTCTCAATTGATCATGATCATTATTTTTGGCTTGAGTAACAACATTTCTATATTTTCTTCTCTCATCTTGCCACGACTGTAATAGCTTATCGTAATTAGGGTAGCGTGAAGATCAGAGATCTTTGTTGCTGCTCAATAATAGTGGGAAGATGTTATGATGGTAATTGTAGAAATACTGGGAACTATTCCGAGCCAAGGGTTGAAAAATTAATCAAATTATTGTATCATCTATGACTGAGGTTGTGTGCTCATCTACCATTTTAATACAAGGAGTTTGATTCTTCAGATCTCGGCATTCTAGTGTGTGTTACTTCCAGAATCTCTGTGTGAAGGCTAGGCCCGTATTTCCACAGGGATTGCTGAGTTAATTAGGTATTTTATTTGTTCTATTGTGTGGTTGGATTTTGTGATAATTTCCTTTATTTACAGTAATCTGTAACAGTCATCGATTTGATGTGTGTCATTTGAATAATCAGTAATTGCATCCTCTATAAACTATAGTGGTGTTGTGTGCCAGTCGACTATATAGGTTAAATTTCTTTTATGCAACTGTGTGATAGATGTGACATCTCTGATCATCCCTAGTTCTTTCAATTGTTGTTTTCTTTAGATCTTTGCAGTTTGTTCCTTCACATTTATAATTCCTGTAATTTGAATTTCTAGAATAAGCCGAATTCATATAGTTGAGATGGATCTTTAGATGGCTTGGTAATTAAGGATTTAACTTTCTGCAAAAGTAATCTAGATGTTATTTCTTGAATATTTTAATTCTAGATTAAAGATTGTAAGAAGGTACTTGTAAGAAGGTAAATTAGATTAAGTAGATTATGGGATGAGTTCAGTTGAACAGGAAAGTAGGGTCATTCATTTATAGCATCAGCTACTTAGTGTTTAAGCATATACAATGCACATTATCCTTGAAATAAGAGACTTCCTTGGGTTGACAATTTATATTGAACACTTTGTATGTTGGATTTAATTAACTTGCATATATAGTGCCCAACATTTTGGCATCGTTGCTGAGGAGGATAATTATTAAACACCGTAGTAGTTGCTTCCAGTAATTATATGTATTCATTCTTCTTCAGTTTTTAAGTTTTCATGTTTTGGTTTGCATGAATACAAGAAGGGTACAACGTGACCATATTATAAATCCAAAAACCCCATAGAACACTAACATTGCAGGTGGTCGAGGCTGTGGGCGAAATCCAGCATTGGGAAGAAGAAAATTCATTGATGACCTGGTTGATAGGACCAATTCTTCTACTGGGGATCGCTATCAGGAAACACCTATTAGAAGAATCCCAGTTACCCTTGGAGTGGTCAGTCTCTATAGTGGAGAACACATGAGGAGCTGCAACACCCTCGGATATCCCTACGGAGGAAGAAAGGGTTAGTACTGCGGGATCAGCTGCACGATATTTTATCTATCACATTAATGAGAAGGTTGTGACTGAAGAGGAGTGGACACAGTTCCATAAAAAATTTAACGATCAGTGGAAGGATGAAGAGGATAAAACAGAGGAAGATATGAGAAACAGACACGATCCTGAAGATCACGAAGAAGAAATGGGAAAAAATCATCATCACGATGGTAACTCCCCTCCTGAAGGGACGGTTACTACACTTTAGTTCCCAATTCAACAGCCATAAGGGATAGCCCCCATGAAAAATATATCGCCATCAGTGTTTCCTTGCTTCTATGGGAAAGTGGCAGAGGATCCAGATGAATTTCTTTTTGAATTTAACATCCTTTGTCACAGCTATGACTACACCACCAATGCACAGAAGCTTAAACTTTTTTCTGCCACTCTAAAGGATAATGCATTACATTGGTTTATGAGCATGGGATGGGGAACTATCACTACCTGGGACTGCGTGAAACCATATGTTCCTAGAGAAATATCAGGAGTATTGCAATACCAAGGACAAGAGAGACGAATTGTTTAAAATGGTATAGAGGGACGTTGAAAGTCTGGACGATTTTGTTGAAAGGATTTTATATAATGTGCAGAGAGATGGACAAACTAATATGGGGTTAGATGTGCTCAAAATAATCCTACTTCGTGGGATTAGGGATGATTTCCTAAACATGCTAAACCTGTTAGGAAAGGGGGATATCTCCAAGGATTCCCTTGAAAAGATCATTGAACTTTGCAAAAGATATTCCAAGGGATCTTCCAGGAATAGCAAACGGGACAAACGGGACAAATTAGAACGTGATATCTTCGACAAAACAAAAAATTTATCTAGTGGAGGAGCCACCCAGGCAGAAATAGGCAATCTCCTTGAAAATTTCAAGACAGAAATGATGAGCTCCATCTCCTTGGAAGTATATGTCCTAAGGGCGAAACAGAAACAAGTAGCAGAGGATCTCACACTTGATGTATTCTTCCCTAAATGTAGGAAGAACCACCCTTTGAAGGAGTTCCCTCTTGACAAGGTAGAAGTGTGTCAGTTGTGTGAGATGAACATCGACACAAAAGAATTCCCTTCACTACCTCAAGTGAAGGCAATTCTGTAGGCATCAACTGCAGATGTGGAACTGACTTACTTTATTGCACAGAAAAAGCCCTAGAAGCCTTGAAATCAAGGTATGACTCCATACTTGTTTCCATTTTTGAATAACATGAATAATTGGAATAATATGCAGCACATGAATACACAATTCCCTTCATCTTATTCTAACCCTCAATGGCACCCCTCGTAACCTCCAATGCAAAATTTTAAGTTCTAGAACCCCTAGACACATCCACCAAACCAACAAAAATCTTGGTCTCCTAGATGGCAAAAATTCCATCCAAGGAACTAGTTTTCCCATCACCAACCTTCTTAATAGCTTCCACATCAAACATTTCCTCATCAACCATACCCTCCTCAACAATATCCTTAGCCTTATCAGCAGTCGCAGCTGAAACTCCAGAATAATGATGTCCCCAATATGCCGATATGACCACAGCTTCCTTCTCAACCTAACCCTAACCCAAACAATAAAGAAGTCCATCAATTTGAGATTTCCAACATGCCTGCTTACTCCATTACTTCTGTACCCTGCAATGATATCCACTTACGATCAGGGAGGGTAGTGGAGCCTTTGATCATTAAGGATGTTCCATCCCCTATGCATGAAGAAAGGATGAACCCACAATAATTATCCATTACAGTGACCCCCATTATTGAAGATGTTGAACATCCTACTAATATGTCAGTTGAAACACAAAAAGACACATTTATCGACACACAACCTACACAATTGATTAGGGAACCTCCATACCTTGAAATATTAGTGTTACAGAAGGTAGCGGGACAACCTTATAGGAGAGTTAAAAAATATTTATGTTGAAATTCCACTCTTTCAGGCCCTTCAAGACATACCTATCTATACCAGAACCATTTAGGATCTGTGTACAAGGAAACCAAGAAGAAAACCCAGGGATCCTCCCACTGTTCATGTCATAGGGAAATTATCTGAATTAATAATGGGAAAAACCCTCTTAGAAAAATACGATGATCCTGGGAATCCCACTATCACTGTGCATATTGGGAGTACACAAATACTCAACGTACTAGTAGACTTAGGTCCAACAATTAACGTCATGACCATTGAAACTGTAAGGAAACTTGGGCTCACTAATCTTAGGCCAACTCCTACCATTTTAGAACTTGAAGATAGATCCACTATTAAACCTGAAGGAATCTTGGATGATCTTATTATCTCAGTTGATTCTTGGGAATATCCTGCTGACTTCTTGGTTTTACAACCTAAGTCATAGCTAGGAGGACACTCATTGATCCTGAGAAGGCCCTGGTTAGCTACAGTTAATTCTTGCATCAGATGTCGGTCTGGGTCTATGACCATATCAGATGGAACCGAGATAAAGAACCTCACTCTCTATCCTCCAGCTTGGCCGAGTTTAGAAGCTGAAACTCCGTTATGGATGGAGCCAGATGAAGAAGAGGGCGTTCAGCCATTATTAACGATAAGGAAGTCCTTGACTTTTAAAGATGAAACTGCAGACAATACCATTAATAATTTCATCAGTGAACCCAATTATATCAATAAGAAAATTTATCAGATCCTGAATGCTACTCTAAGTGAAGAGGAACAAGAAAATCTCATAGAGGAGACATTAGTTAGTGATACTTACATAGTTCCAGTGTTGAAAAATTCAAAAAGTGTTCCTATCAAGGTAGAGTCTAGAAAAACCCTGAATATCAATCCCAGTCTTACCCCAGATGAACAGGAACGCCTAATCACTCTTTTAAAAAAACACAAGGGGGCATTTGCCTGGGAGTACACAGACATGAGGAACATCCCTTCTAATATGTGCACCCATTACTTTTATATCAAAAGTGACTCCTGGCCTGTGTTCTAGCCTCAATGATGAATGAATCCCAATCTTAGGGACATAGTGAAGGAATAAATTCAGAAACTCTTGGAAACAGGATTTATATATCCCATTTCAGACATGGAGTGGGTGTCTCCACTCATGATAGTACCCAAGAAAAATGTTAAATGGAGAATCTATGTGGAATATAGAGAGCTGGACAAGGCAACACATAAATATCACTTTCCCCTACCTTTCATTGATCAAGTACTTGACACCTTATCCTGGAAGAATTTTTTCTCCTTCCTGGATGGGTTTAGCGGGTACAATCAAATCCAGATTGCTCTTGAAAATGAGGATAAAACTACCTTCACCTATCCCTGGGGAACTTTTGCTTACAAAGTTTTTCCCTTTGGTTTATGCAATGCACCAACTACATTTCAAAGAGCTGTGATTGGCATCTTTTCAAAATTAGTTAATGATAGTATGGAAATTTTCATGGATGATTTTACTCCTTATGGCAATGACTTTGAATAAGCATTGAAAATTTTGGAAAATGTTTTAACTCGCTGCTAACAAACCCAAATATCTTTGAGCACTGAAAAGTGTCATATGATGATGAGTGAAGGAGTAGTGTTGGGGCATTTTATCTCTACTAATGGAATCCAGGTAGACCCCTCTAAAATCAAGGTAATAAAAAATATACCTATTCCTGGAACTCAAAAAGAAGTGCGAAGTTTCTTAGGGAATCCTGGATATTACAGAAGATTTATAGAAAACTTTTCCAAACTTGCCTCTCCTTTTTTTTCATTGTTAATGAAGGATGTGCAATTTAATTGGAATGAGGCATTCCAGACTACGTTTGTTAAACTTAAGGAGAAGCTGTCCACATCTCCCATCCTAACAGGGCCCAATTGGGCCCTACCTTTTCACATCTCTTCAGATGCCTCTGATACAACCATTGGAGCAGTTTTAGGATAGAAGGATGGTCAAGCACCTTATGCGGTTTATTATATTAGCAAAAACCTAGCCCCTGCTGAGCTTAATTATAATGTTACTGAGAAGGAGTTTTTATCCATTGTTTACTCCATTAACAAATTCTGACATTATATCACTGGATATCCTACCTTTGTGCACACTCACCACTCGGCCATCAAATATCTAATGAATAAACCTGTTACAAATACTCGGGTAACTAGATGGCTGTTATTGTTACAGGAATTTTATATCACCATTATAGACAGACCTAGAAAAGAAAATGTTGTCGCTGATTTCTTATCTCGTTTTACTAACAGTGATGATAATTTTCCTGTTGAGGACTCTTTTCCAGATGAACACTTATTTGCAGTTTCAGCTCACTCCCCTTGGTATGTAGATGTCGCTAACTACTTGGTTGCAGGGAAGCTTAGCACGTTTGTCAAAAAGATACAAGAGGAAAATTATTCAACAAAGTGCTAGGTATTGTTGGATAGATGTTCATCTCTTCTACACAGGCCCTATTCTTGAGATCAGAAGATGTGTAAGAGAATATGAAATATTCCATATTTTGAAGGCCTACCATGACAAGCCTTGTGGGGGACATTTTGTAGACAGGAGGATAGGACACAAAGCGCTGAGAATGGACTACTATTGGCCGACCCTTTTTAGGGATGCAAAAAGATATGTCTAGTATTGTGACAGTTCCTAGAGGATGGGCCAACCTAATAAATTGGATCAAATTTCTCTTCAACCACAACTAGTGGTTGAACCTTTTAACAGATGGACCTTATATTTTGTTGGTCCTATCATCCCTCATTCTAGGAAGAAATCCTACATATTTGTTTGTACCGAATACATGACAAAATGGGTAGAAGTTGTGGCTTCGGTGAAATCCAATGACCAGGTTGTGATCGATTTCCTATATGGTGAAATCTTTACCCGTTTCGGAGTAACCAAGGAAGTGGTTACAGATGGAGGACCTCAGTTTCTATCACATCAATTTGAAGCTCTATTATGGAATTACGATATTCATCACTGGATAGCTTCGCCATACCATCCCCAAGCCAATGGCCAGGTAGAAAGCACTAACAAATTTATTGAAGCCATCCTTACAAAAAAAGTCAAGAGTCATCATAGAGATTGGGCTGATAGACTTCCAGAAGAATTGTGGGCATACCGTACTACTTGGCGCAATACTACAAGTTTCCCTCCTTATGACTTGGTGTATGGGAAAAGTGTTGCCTTCCCCATTAAATTTGAAATCAAGACTTTGAAGACAGCTACGGAGGTAAACTTAGATGTGACCAAAGCCCAGAAGAGAAGATTGAATCAGTTGAATCAACTTGATGAGAACCGTTTAGCTACTATGGATCAGACATTATTAATCTAGTAATAGAGATCCAATTGGCATAGCCAATTCATAAAAAATAAAGTCTTCTGTGAAGGATACTAGGAATTATTATACGATTCAAGATTCAAAAGGGACTTCAAGGGTAAGTTACGCACAAGATGGTTGGGCTCGTACCTAGTAGACAGAGTATTTGATAATGGTACAGTCCATCTGGTAACCATTGATGAGAATCGTGCACCATTATTTTCTAATGGTCATAGGCTACGACTCTACCATAAGCCCATTTCAAAAGATGCATTCACTTCACAAATTGCAGCTGATCCAGAATACCAGTTAGAACAAGGGAAGGAATATTTTTCTACCCCTGTCAATCCGTAGATAATCGCTGTAAATATTACATAAAATTTTTGTACATAAATAAATTGATATTTTTACCATTATTTTTATCTTTTTATTTTGCACTTGATCCATTTTTTTTTAAAATAAAATGTGCATGGAAACGCCTAAAGAGCAGTTGTCCTTATCGGGCCTATCGACCAGGATTGTCCTTCTGAAACTTCCTGCATCAGAAGAAAATTCCTTGAACAAATTGGTTGCAACCACAACACTATAATACTTTTCCTATTTTTCTGTTTTTCTACAACTACAACACCATAAACTCCCACCCTTTATCTCGTTCCATGCAGCTTCAACACTGTAAACTCCCGCCCTATATCCTGTTGCACGCAGCTGCAACACCGTCAAAACGTTGCCTATTTTTTCATTTTTTTGCAGCTGCAACATCGTCAAATCCTGCCCTTTACCCCATTCTGCATAGCTGCAACATCGTAACTTAATGCCTTTTTCCTATTCCGACAGCTGCGGCATCGTTCCACTTTTGTCCATTTTTACCTTTTCCGGTAGCTGCGACACTGTTCCATTTTTACTATGTTTACCTTTTTTAGCAGCTGCGACTCCGCCAAAACTGGCTTATTTTTCTATAATTCATGGCTACGACTCTGCCAAACTGCTTGATTTCTTTATGGTCCGCAGCTGTGACTCCTCCATTATTGGCAGAACTCTTTGCAACCTTGGTTAGCAACTCCTTCAGATCTGGCCCCAATTCCTGATGAGGATGATTTTTATTTACTTCATAGCATTCATTATGTTTTCGACAAGATTGACATGATGGTTTTGGTCCACTAGCATAAATGGTCATTACAGTATGCCTACAATAATGATTAAATTTAAATGGCCGCACTTCTCACGCTTTACTATTTTGCAAAGATCACCATTCATGGTATATTTTTGAAGGTATGGTTCTTATTATTTACTTGATTAAGTGTTAACTAGAATTGACAACATTAATCATACCTTCCTTTCTGTGCCCATTATTACACCTGCATACCATTAAATATCCACTCGTATGACTTAATGGCCATTTATGTTACCTGATAACTACCACCTTTCCTAATTTGGGATAAAATTCCAAACATTTCCATGCTCTGAAACTTTCCGAATTTACCTAACTCCACCCTCAGTTGTTCACGCATATTTTGTGCTTTAACCTCCATTGTCGGGACCTGTAATCTGTCGGAATGATAAATAATTCTGAATTCAAACAAACATAGGTATCCCAGCTCGCCACAAACCTCGAAATACATGAGAACTGAGAATAAATGCCGAAGTTTTTGCTATTTTCAAAGCTGCAGGCTAGACTGAATTATTCCAATGCCTGAATGGGTTTCATCACGAGACAACTCTACAATTTTCCTTAAATCTTAGAGAAAGCCACTCAGAGGTTTGGGGGTTATGTATAGAAATAGCTAAAGCAATAGTGGCTGAGTTCACTGGCCTTCCTCAGTTGGGAAGAGCCTGAATTGGTCGAAGAACCCCCAATGATGCTGCAGTACAGGATTTTCTAATAGAGGGGGAGGAAATTCATCAATCAAGGAGAGGGATAGCATTACAATCACTGCCTCGGCCATGGGATCAAGTAGTAGTTTTCCTCAAGAAGAATATCACCTATGAAGGTAGGTATCAAACGGTTTATTACTCTGAATTTCCTCTATTTTCTCATCTTCGTCATAGGGCCTTATTGAACATTCCATTTTCTCTATTCAGTGATCTACACCATATGGCGAGGTTTGTTAGAACAGCCAAGCATCCAAAATCCCCCCTTACCCACCATGGCCTAATCAAATTAATATTTTTATGGGCCTTAGCTCAATGGAACCAAACTTGGGATCAATTCACAGGTTGAATTTAGATAAACCAAGAACCTGCCCTTTTTCCTGGCATTCCAATAGAAGAAGAAGTAGAAGTACCTGTACTCATGGGGCCTGTTCAAAACCAAGAGGATCCTACCAATGAATAGTTGGGGGGGAATGAAGAGAAACAGGAGGTTCAGAGTCCCTCCAATTTAGTTGGGGGGGGGAATGAGACTGGATCAGATCATCAGTCATAAGACAAAGCAGAAGAATTAGAGGAAAATGCATGAGAAAACCCTGTAGAGAGATTAAATAATATGGAAGCTCTGACAGCAGAGGCTGAAGGTGGAGCAGCATTAGATGCTGCAATAGCTGAAGCCGAGGATGTTAAATCCATGATAACAAAAGAAAACCCAGAGGTGTTGACCATTGAATCCTCCCCTGAATGGGGAGGAACTCTGATTAAGGAAGAACAAGAAAATGTTGAGATAGACGATATCCCTTCCACATCAGCTACAAATCTAGAGATTCTGGCACCATGGAGGAAAAGGAGGAGATCAAAAGAAGAAATATAGGAAACACCACCAATTAGACAAAAAATAACCAAGTCAGTTACAGCAGTTGAAGCAACACGGGAAATATGGTCAACCATAGAAGCACATATCAAATTCCCCATTATGAGACCCAAAGCAAATGATGCCCCACAAGAACTGGCTATAGAAGAACCTCAAATTGAGGGACTTCTGTACAAAAATGGTCTATTAAAGGAGGAAGTACAATCACTTTGGAAAGAACTAGAAAATTGGAAGGAAGCATGCAGGAAACAGGTGGAAAGGAAGCTACACACACTGGTTGAAGTTGCAGACCAGTTAGAAGGATCAACTCCTACTAAGGATGGTGAGGAGGAAGAAAGAGTGGTCTGCCCCATGTATGGGGAAATCTTTAACCAGTCATGCTACAAAATCATAGTTCGTGCTTTTGTGACACAACAACCTATACCTGTAGCTGTGGAAGAACAAGGACAATATGATTGGAAGGATGGTGAAGCTCCCCAATAGAAACTCCGACAAAAGGAAGTAGAAGATAAACATGGTGTTGATACATAAGAACCAGTATTTGTGAATATTCCTGTTGAAGTTACCACCCAAATTGGGACAAGTGAACCAGAGGCTGAAATTATTCTTGATTTTATTGAAGAAGTCTGTGCTGTGACTCCTGAACCTTCTCAGGGCGCAAAACTAATAGAGATGGAACCTCAACAGCAGAATGATGACGAGGTTGAACAGGGTGTTGATACATAAGAACCAGCATCCTTGAATATTCTGGTTGAAGTTGCCACCCAAATGGAAGAAGATGAACCAGAGATTGGAAATATTCTGGAATTTAACGAATAAGTTTGCGCTGTGACTCCTGAACCATCTCAGGACAGAGAGTTAATAGAAATGGAACCGCAATAACAGGAAAATGAGGAAGTTAACCAAGATGTTGCTACACAAGAACCAACATCCCTATAAATTTCTATGGAGACTCAGGCTGCAACAAGAAATCAATCCCGAAATGGACATCATTCCTTATTTGGATTTAGGAGAGGATGAACAAATGTAATCATAATCCTCAAGGGACACTGAAATACTCGAAGAACAGCTCCATATTGAAAAATACATGGAAGCAACTCTACAATCCCAGCAGCATGAATAAATAGAAGGGAAGGGCTCTGTTACATAAGAACCAGCAGCCTTGCATCCCCCTGTCGAAGCTACAGCTGACATTCAGGCAAATAGGGAGATCAAAATTCAAGAGGGGGTTGTCACACAAGAACCAACACCTTCACAATTAGCTACTGAAGTTGCTATAAGAGAACTCCAAATAGAGGATGTTGTTAGACAAAAACTAGCATCTCTAGAAGTTGTTTTAGAGGCACCTATGGTTGAAGTTGCTGCAGGAAAAATTCAAGGAAGGGATGATGTTACAAAAGAACCATTACCCCCATAAGTGATTTTAGAAGTACAAGATGTTCAAATTGGAACATCAGGTGATAAGGTATGGACTAAACTTCCTCAAAATTTTGTCAATTTGGATTCTGATAATGAATAACATGTTGAAGATGAAGAAATCCTAAAGCTGACAAAAGAACTCTCAATCCTGAGAATAGAAGTGAGGAAGTGGAGGAGTCAAGTGGAGAAATATCAAGAAGGGATGGTTTCCCTTGCTGAACAAAGGAAGACCATCAGGGAATTCAAGGAAAAGTGGGTAGAAGAACTGATGTCCCAGAAAATCCATGGGGAAGAGTTACAGAAGTAGCTAAAGGAGCTGAAAAAGTTCAAATCCATGCTGGTGGAAAAAGGTCAATTGTATGCTCTTTCTCAGGAATTGATGGGTACCAGAGTACCATCCTCCTCTTACCCTGTGTTTTTATTTGAGCAGTTCATTTGGTTTAAACTGAGGGCTGTAAAATAAGGGAGACCATATGAAATAGCGACCTCAGCTAATTTCCTAGAAACATTTTTGGAAAGTGACTTTGAGGACCAGAATTTGCTATGTGAGCTTTATTTGCATGAGTTGGCTTGTCCTTTGGACCGCCATTCGAATTCTATCCCCTATTCAGGTGATGTTTAGCCGAGGTCTTTTTCCTCCTTTGTGAGAAATCATATTTAGTGGGAAAGATCCTTCCAAACTTTCTCTCATAATGAGGCCCACTCTAACCTTTGGATTCAAAGTGAACCTCAAAATCCTCCTCTTCTCTTGCTCGTCATCAGAATGTACTCTCCTGTCCCATCCAAACTCAGTGGATAACGAAAATTCAGGAAAAGGTTATTTCTACTTGTGTCAGCCATATTTCCAATCATCAACAATTGGCTTTGGAAGGTAGCCAACACATATGGTAGGTTTCCTCTTTAACCCTGAGAAATAGGGATCCCTACTATTACAGGAATTTTGAACATGCACTTTCCAGGGTTGAGGGATATGTTGGATGCGTGAAGGAATGTGGGGTTAATTGGATGGGACTCAAATTCAAATCTCCTCTCATTTGGTGGCCAGCAAAACCATACAAGGAAGACTTGTCATTAACAAGGGCAGAAGAGCAGAAGTGTTGGAGATATTGGGTTGTCCATAAGGGATTTTTGGAAAAATAGGAAATGCCTGAATTCCCATACATCTTTTCTTCTCTCCATGAATGAAGTACAATGCCAGATTCATATTCAAAATAATGGAGGTTGTTGCATGAGGACATGCAACATGACAGTTGAGGGGAGATGTTGGGCCTAGAAATGACCCCTTTATGACCACCCTTATCTACCTATTTTTTCCTCATCCTACTCTATTATTTATACTAAATAGATGTTTTCCTTCACTCGGTCCTTCAATTCATATAGGCATGGTTAATAATTGTCTTATTTTATTAGTGCTTAGGATTGTTGTAATCAGGGATTTACATCTTAAATTATGCTAACATATGGTGGTGTTATAAAGATAATTTGAGATGTAAAGGATATAGGTGTAGCGGGTTGAACATGCCAAGAGAGGGATGAACATTAATTACTCAGATGATCACCATCCATTCCATCGTTTCCCAAAGAACGTGGTCCAAGGGTACTATTCCATGCAAGTTGTACAAAGGTAGTTGCAACATGCTACAACAAATTCAGAGGAAATAGTGCGTCGCTGCTCAAAAATAGCTGCAATCCATGGAGTATCTTCTCAATTGATCATGATCATTATTTCTGGCTTGAGTAACAACCTTCCTATATTTTTTGCTCTCATCTTGCCACGACTGTGACAGCTTATCGTAATTAGGGCAGCCTGAAGATCAGATATCTTCATGGTTTCCTGATAATAGTGGGAAGATGTTATGATGGTAATTGTATAAATACTGGGAATGATTCCGAGCCAGGGGTTGAAAAATTAATCAAATTATTGTATTAGCTATGACTGAGGTTGTGTGATCATCCACCATTTTAATACAAGGAGTTTGATTCTTCAGATCTTGTCATTTTAACATGTGTTACTTCCAGCATCTCTGTGTGAAGGTTGGGCCTACCTTACCATAGGAATTGCTGAGTTAATTCGGTATTTTATTTGTTATGTTATGTGGTTGGATTTTGTGATAATTTTCTTTTATTTACAGTAAGCTACAACAACCATCAATTTGTTGTGTGTCATTTGAATAATCAGTAATTGCATCCTCTATAAAGTGCAGTGGTGTGGTGTGCCAGTCGACTGTATAGGTTAACTTTCTTTTATGCAACTTTGTGATAGCTGTGACAGCTCTGATCATCCCTAGTTATTTCAATTGTTGTTTTCTTTAGATCTTTGCAGTTTGTTCCTTCACATTTATAATTCCTGCAGAATTTAATTCCTATACTTTGAATTTCTAGAATAAGCTGAATTTAGATAGTTGAGATGGATCTTTAGATGGTTTGGTAATTAAAGATTTAACTTTCTGCAAAATTAATCTAGATTTTATTTTCCTGAATATTTTAATTCTAGATTAAAGATTGTAAGAAGGTACTTGTGATTGCATTTTTAAGAAGGTAAACTAGATTAAGTAGATTATGGGATGAGTTCAGCTGAATAGGAAAGTAGGGTCATTCATTTACAGCATCAGCTACTTAGTGTTTAAGAATATACAATGCACATTATCCTTGAAATAAGATACTTCCCTGGGTTGACAATTTATAATGAACACTCTGTATGTTTGCTTTAATTAACTTTCATATAAAGTTCCCAACATTCGTAGTGGTTGTTGATATAGAATACCTTCCTAGTTAAGAGGGAGTGTTAAAATATTGTAACTTCAGAAGACATTCTAGTTGTGCTAATTGTATTCCTCCTTCGAGAGTTGTCACTGATGTAATTGGTCATGTAAGATTCATTGAAAGAATCAATTTAAACCTTTGCATGTAAGTCAAGTCAATAATACCCTTGAGTCATTATAATAAATATTATTTTGGTATCCTAATAGTCAAGTCGGCCCTGCAAGTTAGACAAGCTATCCCAGTTATAGGACAATTCAAGAGTCAAATATAAATAGGGAGGAACCTCCTTCATTTGTACTCACTTCGCTGAATAAATTTTGCAATAGAAAGAAGAAGAAGTGCATTAGAAAGAATAGAGAAGTAGTTGTATTTGGTTTTACACTGTTTTGGTTGAGTTCTATGCTAAGAAAGTTTTGTTGGATTTTCTCCGCCACAAGATTTTCCCAAGATAAATATCTTGTTCTCTTTTGTGACTACACTTATTTTCTTTTAGTGATCCTACCATCTTAAATTGTTTAGAGTATAATCTAATCAATCAGAAAACTTAACAGGGATAGCACACGCAGTTACATGAGGATCTTAAGGATCACCTAGAGTGATGTAGATCTCAAAATTTGATACAGGGTTGAACATGGAAGTATTCAAAGGACAATAAGCTCATAGATGGGTGAAAGAGGAACATGCAACGAATTTCAAGATGGAGGATCTTGGTACCCATTGACCTTTATAGATGACATGGATGAATACAAAAAAGATAAACAATAGAGGAGGATTCAAGTCACTCTAGTTCAGAATGTCTCGATGTAGAGAGTACAAAATGAAAAGGGAGGGTGATTCTCCACATCAAGGGGAGTGACTAGAACATATATTAGAGTTCAAAAGTCTTGTCATGATTCTTGGGATTAGAGGTGTGGAAGAATCTAGAGAAGGTTTTCCTTAACTAGATGAAAATATGCACTCAATATTTTGAATATGTTCGATATGTTAGGCTATAGCTACACAGATGGCATCTAAATCGAAGTTCCTATGTGATCCTACTTCAAAGACATTTTCTTTCATAGTCTACAGGTATATGATTCGTTTTTTGATGTACTTAATGAACTCAAGGCCAGATACTTAATTTTAGAGAGAACACTTTTGAGCTAGGACATGGTCACATGATTGCGATAAAACATGTGATGAAGTACCTAAAGGGTACATTGGATTATGGTCTCATATATGTGTGTGATAGTGAGATTGGATTACATGGTTATGCAGATTCAGATTGGGAAAGTAGTGTTGAAGAAAAAAAGAGAACATCATGATGTTGTTTTAGTTTAGGATCAGGTGTGATCTCATGGATGAGAAGAAAGAAAGCGGATATTCCTCAAGTGATGACGAATATGTACTTCCATCCAGAAAGATTTAACCCATGAAGATCAAGACCATGATATTATCCATTTAAACATTGTATAAGAAGGGATGCATTTGTGAATAAAGAAGAAGATAAACTCATATATAGCACCAATACACCGTCCTAAGTGATTTATGGTGTAGAATACTTGCTAAACATTTCAGATCATGTGAAATATAGGCACAAAATCAGACGATGAAGAAGAGAATGTTGTCAGAGACTCTAGTAACTCCTACAAGGAGACAAAATATCAAAAGGGAGTATACTAAACAAAAAAAGATAAGTATTTGAATTATCATTACCTGTATATCTAGTTTTTTTAT
Source organism: Pseudotsuga menziesii (assembly GCA_001517045.1). Lineage (NCBI taxonomy): Eukaryota > Viridiplantae > Streptophyta > Pinopsida > Pinales > Pinaceae > Pseudotsuga > Pseudotsuga menziesii. The sequence goes on from LPNX010259046.1 coordinate 276,137, forward strand.
ATTGCTTAGTTGTGTACATACTATATGCTCCTATATTTAAGAAATATTTTATGCATGCTAGAGTGTTTGCATTGATGAAAAATATACTACTATTATGCATGTGATGGGTAAGTGGCCTATGGTGTTGTGAAACATTCCATTGCTACTTGTATAGAATGAAACCTTTTTGCTGACATGTTAGGAGTAGTGCACTCTCTTAATAATTTTCTGCTAGAGATGAAAGACATATAGAAAGTTACCATATGTATACAAGATATGGATGAATGTTATAGCATTGGATAAGATAGTTGCATATGTCTTTATGCATAAAATTTGTCATAATGAATATGTTTTCAAGATTATGAAAATTTTCTAATCATTCCATTGAATTTGAATAGTAGGAAATATCATGTGCAATCACTTAAAAGAGAATAATGATGAAGAACAGGTGATAAAGAACAAGTTTCTCATGTGTTGACTAAGCCTCTGTCTCGAAAAAAGTTTGAATACTTTCGATACAATCTTGGTGTAGTTCGAAAGGACCTCCCTTGAAAGAGGGAGTGATGATGATGGTGTCCCTATTATAGTGGTGTGGAAGCTCAGTCTAGAATGATATGTCATCTTGATAAGGCATGGGTTATATGATTGGGATAGCTATATTAGCGTTGACAAGGCATGTTTGATCCTAGGGATATTGATATGTCTTGATAGGCTTGGTTGGTTCGAAAGGATTAATAATATAAACAAGGCCTATTTGATCCCAAGGTAGATCAATTATGTTCATATAGGCTTGTTTGTTATGAAAGGATTAGTAATATATACACGACCCATTGGATCTACTAGAGTTCCCACTGTGATGCTGCTTCAAATGATGATGATGATGTTCCATAATTTCTATGCTCATGTTGATGATGTTATTCCAACATTCACTTGCTATTGATGATGATGTTGTTCCAACATTCATTTTCTATTGATGATGATGTTGTACTAACAATCATTTGCTATCGATTACAATGATTTTTCAGTAGTCACATGTTGATGATCCTGATGATGATGTTATTCTAGTATTTATATACTGATGATGTTGCAGGTTTTGTTGTTCTAGTATTTACATACTGATGATGTCGTTCCTATATACACATACTGATGTCATTCCAGTATTTACATATTGATTATGATGTTGTTCAATTATTTACATACTGATGATGTTATAGGTGATGATGTTCCAGTATTCATATAGTGATGTTGTAGATGATGATGATGTTCCAGTATTCACATATTGATGTTGCAAATGATGATGATGTTCCACTATGATGATGTTCTGTGATGATTATGATGCTACGTGACGACGATATTCCACGATGATGATACTCCATGAAGATGATGTTCCACAATGATGATAGTGTTTCGTGATGATGATGTTCTGCGATAATGATGTTTCACGATGATGATGTTGCATGATGATGATGTTCCATGAATATTCTCCATGGTGGTGTTCCCTATGGATACTGATGTTTCTAGTAATACATGATGCTGTTCCTAAACTTCATATGACATATAGATTCAATGGTTAGTTGTACAGTGGTTGTTATTGTTGTTGATGATGATGTAGAATACCTTCCTTGTTAAGAGGGCGTGTTGAAAGAAATATAAATTTAGAAGATATTATACTGTACTTTTATTGTATTCCTCCTTCGAATATGTTATTCATCCAACCAGATATGTACTTGATGTAATTGGTCATGTAAAATTCATGAGGTAAAACATCTGTTGTAAGTCGGGGAAATAGTACCCACAAAAAGTATTAAATAAATGTTATTTTGAGTCTTCCTAGGTAGTTTTACCCTAATTAGAGAACATGTATGACATACTTAGGTAATTGAGTCACTCACTTGATGAGTATATATAGGTGAGGTGCCTCCCCCATTTGGACACACTTCTCACTTAAGCATTGCATGAGAGAGAGAGAGAGAGAGAGACAGTCTACTACCTAAAGGGAGCTTCTAGTCCTATTCTTGGGGTCTTACATTGTGCTTGGTTGAAATCTATATTGAGGATGTTTTGTTGGGTTTTATCCCCCATGAGGGTTTGCCAGGATAAATCTTTGTGTTCTTTTGTACGGTTGTGATTGTCTTTCTTTCAATTATAGTTTTGCATATGGTCATGATGTTATGATGTTATTTTTTTTAAGATATTGTATAACCATTAAAATACTAACACAAGTTCGTTTGATTGATTTAGATAAAAAAAGAGAAGGAAGAAATCTGTTGGTTATTCTATGTCTTAGAATAATCATTTTCGATCAAATGTTAGGGGACCTGTAGAACACATGCCTCTTGCTAAAGAAGGAAAGGATCACAATGCTTACTCTTCATCTAATATTTCTAGCATGATATTTTACCGACCTTCTAAATATATTGTTGGTGCAATTACTTCATACAATTTATCTAGCCAAAGCAATTATTGTAGGTCTATCCAACCCAATTATGGTTCATCCTATGGTGGTGGAACCATGGAAGCATAATCCCAGTAACTCTGTCAAAATTTTATGCATAAAAAAATACATTAGATGAATTAGGTTCATCTATGAGGGGCTCTAGGTCTTTCAATGCATATTCCAACTACAACATCTATCACTTTGGCAGTGGTGTGCCTACTCCTGGGTATCAATCATCATACATGAAATAATTATACTTTTTTTTATTAATCTATTTAAATAGTTCTTCAATATTTGTGAATGTAGATCCTTGAATGAGATGTATGAAGTGGTGTTGACATACATAGTTGTTTAGAACATAAAGAAATGGCTCAAAATACATCTCTTGCGTATACTTTTAACTCATCGATATGCTAAAAATATACAATTTAAAGTAATCTTGCACATTTTCTATACACATCTCGTGGGTTCTAAGACAAAGAATGAGCTCAAATAAATGATAGGTTAACGAATGGATTATCCCAACCTTTTCTAATTTAGTATAACATATTTCCTTCACATTAAGTAAAGGGGGGTATTGGTTCGCTTACTGAGATGGGTGGATTATATTGATTCATTTTTCTTATTAATTGAGTGAGTAGGCTAGTGGTTCATCAATCATTACAAGGGGTTCCATTCACACTATGGTCTGCCCCACCTACCTGGCATGTGTTTTAAGGGGAAAATACATTGGTTAATTTCTGTAGAAAGGGGAAGATTTACATATTTTAAATATTTTGGAAACAAAAATTTACAATTTTACTCATCTTCAGAAATCCTGAACATAGATAGAGAAAAGAACTTATGAAATTTAATATTTTAGAGGTTAAATCTTCCAAAAATTCGTCTCTATTTCTGAAAGGTACGACCATATTTATTGTTTCTTGATAATAATTCCGATAGGACACAAGAAAAAATTGGTGTACCTCTATCTAAATGAAATATGATTGATAGGTCCCTATTTTTCCCATATTATATTGAATTTTAATCCTAATTATGCATATCAATTTGACTAGGTTTGTGCATATCAATCATTTCTTCTAGTACTTCATCTAATATTTTAAGGAGAATATATCATGTAGGCTTAATCAAAGTAATTTTTCATCAATTTTAGTTATTTTTTAATTAAAAATAATACTCGATACTAATTACTTGGTTTAAACCTTTTTACGTTAGGAAGACATTAAATTCCATAGTCCAACACTATTAGCACAGATCCGTCAATAGGTGTTCACTCTTTGTCGACACCCATAACACATCGATTCCCCTAAGCACCGACCTAGACAGGTTTTACCCTGTCCAACAACACCTGCAGAGAACATGAGGTCTCACCTAAGATGTTCAGGGGAGAACTGTCGTAACCAAGTTTCTGTAGTAAGAAAGAGGGTTATGCATCTACTGTCAACTTATCACATCATTACTTTAGCAGATCCAAGTATTGGTTTATACATTAACAGATTCATATTAACGTTTAGTAGATCAGCTCACCATACTTATATCACAGCAGAAATATCGATGCATAAAAAAATATATCAATATATCATCATTCATGACAGGAAAGCATCGCATGATTCAGAGATACACATCGCAATGCAATATTCATTCATATTCATATCACAGAAAACAAGAAAATGGGAAGATGCAAAAAGACACAATGTTTCTATCCAATCTCCCTCATGTCATATTAATCTTTGCATCAAAACTGAAAGCTCACAAAACAGTTCTTCAATTCATATATTGCATCACAAATAGATCACAGATTACATCCACAATATCATCTCCTAATAATCCCAGCTGAAGAAGAAGGATTAACATTTACAATCCTAGATCTATTTATAGGCCTGCACCTTTACATTGGTGGTCCACTTAAGTCAAATTCCTAACTAATTGGACCAAACTCTACAAAATAATGACCAAAAAATACAAAACATGACCCAAATATACAAAATGTGGTCAGTTCGTCTTGCGCGCCATCCTTCGCCTTGCACATCATCTTTGAATTTGGGAAAAATCCTTGATGATGCACAACTAGTTATCTCCAAAAATTTCGACCAACAGGACCCTAACACAATATTGTGGCTTGACCTCGAGCCACGTCAACTAGAACTGGTGTAACCGTTGATATTTACCTTGAAATATTCATACTTTTGGGTGACTTATTTGACCTGTTCTTTCATTTTTGCACTGACCTCCCTGCATTTTGTCACTTCGCACTCTAAGGGATGCTCAACAATCTTGGCAGTGACATCTTGTCGGCTATCCTAGACAACTTGTAGTACTGAAACCACTTTCATAGAGATATACACTCCAATGTATTGGAATTCATCCAGCTATGATGTGCACCTCTGCTGGCACTCCCTGGCCTTTGGGACCCACTGTTGTAAGTCCTTCAACTCTATTTCTTTTTTTATCTGCACAAATGGGGTAATCACTTTGAGTGATGTCCTCAATGTGGGCAACTGTCCCTCGACTTCCTGTAATTGCGTGGTGAGTTGATCCAATTGCACATATTGGAATACACTCCCCCAAAACTGTGTAGTCGCATCGGTGACTTGTTTGGCCTTTGTCTCCATCTATTCCAACTGTGTCACCAAGGCTTCACTAGTTATTTTCTGTTCTGCAACTTGCTTTGGTGGTGTTCTTGTATATAACAATGAATACAGATCCTCATTGTTATGCTTAAGTTGTGAAATTATAGCTCCAAGCCACTATGCTTTTTCCTCCGCATCCATGTTGATAGTGACTTCTGGCATGTCTTGGCAGGCACCAGAAACTTCCTTCTCTAAGTGCACCCTACTATCCCAAAGTTGTACTTTCTCCAAGTTAAGTCAATCTTGTTCCTTCTTAAGTTCTTCAATCTCCTTTCTTGCCTCAGATTGTTTCTCATGCGACCTCCAAAGGTGGTTTCCAATAACATGTTCTCTATCTGCCAATTCCTAATTTGCAACCCTTTGAAACCGAACCAATGTCTGGGTTGATATTTCATTGATGTCCAATGAGAGATCCTAAAATTGTTGGAGTGAGGCATTGACATCCTCACTATTGGTATCGATGGCATGCAGAATAATTTTAACATTCATGATTCACTTCCCAGTGTTGATTTCACTAACCTTTTCTAACATACTCGCCTTTGGTACTCTGTTCAAAACTGCATCAATCAATGAATTTAGGAGAGTGTTTACCTCACCAAATCCATCTATCATATGTTTCTTCAGTTGCTCTTTCGACGCAATAGGTCTTGGAGTCCTAAGCCCCAAATTTCGATGGTATTTTTTTCTAGACCACCTCTTTGTGATCCCTTGCAGAAGTTTTGGTCAACTTATTTTTTTGTACTGGTGAATTGGGCCACTGCGCCCCTCTCTTCTTCTTAGGAACTGATGACAAACACACTGACATGATGACTAATTCTTGTACAATGGGCACCACTATAATTGGTGAATCTCTCCCACTCAAAATTTCTATCAATATTGGCTCACTCAAAATTCCTCACAAATTCCCACAAGTTCATAACGTGGCACCTCAACCTTACTTCGCTCTATAGTTCGACTACACAAAGAAACACAACACACTGCAATCACTTTTGCAACAACTCGACAGCTCAATATTTGCAATGGTGAATCCAGACCAAAACTTTCCTTGTGTTATAGCACCTAGTCGACCGTGTGAATGATCTCTTAATAATTACGACCTAATCCTTATTTATCACCTGAATCCGTCATCAATCCTCCAAATATAACAGTCAGATCCTCCATTAATGTGCCTCCCATCCAGGAGCATCATCATTTAACTATCTTAACTACTGTATTGATTGCTAGCTTGACTTTGTCACGGCCTTGTGGCCATCACAACATGACTCTCTAACTGTGACTGTGACTCCTCTACTTGTAGAACCCCTTTCTCCTCATTCTCCATCCTCCTACTTACCATCTTATGTAGAACAAAAAGTTTTTTATTTTTTTATTTTTATGCTTAGTACCTTAATAATTGTGCACCACCGATCCCATCCTATAGGGATTCATCCTGCTTCCATTCACCATCTTACGCAGCATCGCACCATCTAACTATTGCAGCTGTACTCCACCCCATGTAGTAATGGAATTGATAACATACATACCTAACCAATGCATCTACAACTTACATGGATGTTTGGTGAACTTGTTGTCATACATCAATACCAGGTCTCCTTATTGAAAGTATTTGTTCTTGGTATGTCAATCATGCCAAGATTTCTCTCTATCCTTATCAATGCGCTGGTGAAATCCTGCAACAAGGAGTTATTCCTCTAGTTGTACCAACTGCTCTAGGAATTCATTTAATGGTCCTTCGTCATCCATTCTTGTCATTGTTGCAATGCACATACTCGAAACAATGTACTCCATTGTCATGACTGCCTCCTTCCCATACACCAACTTGAATGTGTATGTCCTATCAATATTGTGCAAGTGGTGCATTATGCACACAATATTGCTGGAATATTCAAATCCCAATCATCACAGTTTACATTACACACGTTTGTGAGAGCATGCTCCAACACCTTGTTGAATGCTTCAACTATACCATTCTCTTGTGGGTGATAAGGGGTACTCTTCTTATGTTGTATATGAATCTCCTATGTTAACTTGTTGAAAGTGTGATTGATGAAGTGGCTCCCTTGATCACTCATCAATATCTTTATACAACTAAATCAAGTAACAACGTTGCCAAATAGGAACCTCAATGTTGTCGTAGCGGTACAATCTACAACTAGTTCATCCTCCGCCCATCTCATCAGATAATCCGTTGTGGTGATGATGTATCACACACTAGTTCTCTTTGTAGGTGGGCTTATTGTTCCCACAATGTCCATTGTCCATTTTTCAAATGGTTGCAGTGTCACCTGAGGTACTACTGACATCTCATCCCTCCTTGACAATTTTCTAGTTCTTTTGCAAACATTGTAATTCTGCACATAGTTTGTTGCATCCCTGTGGAAAGTTGTCCACCAAATCCCTATGCAAAGAACCTTCTTGGAAGTAGCAAGACCTCCGTAGTTTCCATGGGAAACTCCTGCATGTGCTTCTTCCAATACCTTCCCCTGTTCATGCGGTATGACACATCATCGTAAGATCTCATCTGGTCCCAGCGTATAGAGTTCTCCAATGATCAAATGGAAATCCAAGGCTTGAAAAACCAACTGCTTCTTTTGACTTGTAGTAATCTCTTCTGGTGCTATTCACGTAGCAAAAAACTGAACTATTTCCTCATAATAGTCATCAACCACCTTGACTCTGAATAATTGCAGATCGGGTAACCCATCTTCAATGTCCTTTGGTTCTTCACATGTCTCAAATTGCAATAAGTGGTCTAGGCCTACATTCAAGTGACCTGGATTCACAATTATCTCAAATTAAAAATCTTGAAAGAGAAGTAGCCAATGGTATATCTTCCCCCCCAACACAGGCTTATTCACCAGGTATTTCAATGCAGAGTGATCCCTGAACATCTTGAAATGAATTCCCAATAGCTAGTGTCAAAACGTCTGCAATGCATATACCATTGGCAACCCTTCCCTCTCTTTTGTATTATAATTATTCTCCACATATGACAGCTTCTAACTAGCGAAAAAATTGGGTGATAAATATCATTCTCTCTTGGATATGCCAGCACCACTCCTAGCGCGATAGACGATGCAACAACATGAACATGGAACTCCTTCATCCAATCAAGAAAAACCAATATTGGTGCGAAATACATCTTTGCCTTTAATGTGTAAAAAATTTCTTAACACTCCTGAATCCATACAACTACTGCAGCCTTCTTTAGCAACTTCTCCATAGGGGTTGTGATCGTGGAATAACCTATGATGAAATTGCAATAGTATCCTGTATGGCCCAATGTCACTCTAAGTTGCTTCACATTTGTAGGTGGTGGAAAGCTCAAAATAGTGCAATCTTGGTTGGGTCAACCAGCAATCCTTCCTTCCAAACAATATACCCCAGCAAAATCCCAAACGCTACACAAAAATGCACTTCTTCGAGTTCGATGCAATTAGGATGCTGTCGATATCGCTCCAACATCAGTCACAGGTTTTCTAGATGGTCCTTGATCAATCCATAAACTTTCCAGTCATCCATGTAAACTACCAGAAACTTCTGAATAAAATCTGTGAACATAGAGACAACAATCCTAGAGAATATTGCAGGCACATTCTTTAGTCCAAATGGCATCGTAGTGTACTGAAAAAATCCCCATTCAGTAACAAAATTTGTCTTATGTTGATCCTCTTTTGCTATCTCAATTTGGTGATATCCATAAAATCGATCCATGAATGAATATATTTCTTAACCGCCCACTCCTTCTAATACCTCATTAATGAATGGTGTCGGTAACAGATCATGCAGACATGCATCATTCAAGTTTCTGAGTCAACACAAATTTGAACCTCACCTATATTCTTATCTTGCATAACCATGGGACTAATCCATTCTGATTCCTCAACTAGTTCTATTATCCCAGCATCTAGCATTCTATCGAGCTTAGCCTTGAACCTCTCCTTGTATCGTGGATTCAATCGATATGTCTACTTCTTCACGGGATTTGCACCTGAATTTAGTGGGATCTTCATCTCTCCTGAATCTCCCAATATCCCCATCATCCCAAAAACTTTGTAGGAAACAAATATTGGAATTCATGCAACACATCTATGATCTTCACCATCATCTCTTTGTCCCAGTATTACCCAACATTCATGAAATTCGGTTGGTCCTCTGTCCTAATGTTGAACTTATGGGTATTTAATGGTTGATTCATTTGATCCAATGGTATGTTAGGTGCTGTGACATCCCGAATTCCTTATGCCTCTAGAATATTGATGTTTCATGGACCATCTCCATCATCTGGTCTTCCTGTCACATTGTAGCACTCCATCATTGATTGCATTGGAAATGTTTCATGCGGATCCACTGGATATGCAACTAGAACTACCTTCAGAACAACGGTGTGGATATTTTGTAGTGCACTATGAATAGATGGATTAGTATCCACAAAGATGAAGGTGTGATTGAAACAAATAGACAACTCTTCCCATGTAGTGATTCCTCTACGCAACTCAGCTGATACATACCACAATCGTGGAATTTCATCCAATGTGTGAAAAAATCATGTACCCACTCATCCTTTGGTCGAGATACCCACATGGTTTGACATGCAAGAAGATGAGCGCTGGGATCGATCCTCCCATCATACCTCTCTATGTGATACTATTCTACTTCGCCAAAGAGAATTGTCATCATCCTGTGACACTCTCACCATGCAGTTATCAACTTCTTATGTGTCACACACCAACATGCTCACGTAGTGTTCAACGCCTCATCCAATGCACACAATATTTGTGGTTTTAACACCTTATCCTCAAATTCAACTAGGATTTCAGACAACTTAGGAAATACTTCATATATTGGAAATTCAATTCTTGCAATTGCAACTTAGTACAACAACTGAATAATTAGGACACACTTCCAAATCGATACCTTGTGCATCCAATTCTGCCAGTTTTCCAAAGCATCGTCAAAGTCTGAAGATGTAGAGCTGGAGCTATGACAATCGATCTCACCATCGACCATCGGATGGATGTAATCCTCTGAGATGTTATATGTATGATCCCATCTTCCTACAACTTCTTCCTTAACTAGTTCAACATAAATTCTTCCTGCAGTTGGGTCCATCAGAGCTATGAATCTGATGTCATGGTTTTCAAAGGTCATCACACACTTCTTGAATTTAATCACTGCTAAGTTGTCATTGGCCCATCCAATAACTAGTACTATGGGATATGAGACTCCTCCATCAACAACTTCAATAACATAAAATTCATCATAAGTATTCACCCCTTCTCCTTCCACTACAAGACACAGAACCCGCCCAATCAGCTTTACCCTAGCCTAGTTAACCAGTCATAGCTGCACAAGGGACCAAACCAACTATGGTTTCCCCATTTTTTCCCATGTATTCTTTGTTAGAATGTTGACGTTCGAGCCTAGATCCAAAATGAACGAATCTACATCGTAACCCCCAATCTAAATATTCATTCTCATCTCTTTCCCGGTCATTTTATTATGCATAGGGTTCACCACGTACTCCTTTCGTCCCTTCTCTGATCGATGCAACAGGTTTGCAATATTGGTGAGCACATCAGGATCCTCAGCTAGCCACAAACAACTTTTTAGGAATTTATTCAAGGTACCATGTTGTCATGATGGTCCTACTACCAAAGTTGAATCAAAAGCAGGTGCCATTTCATAAATCAACAAGTTACCTGGATCTCTTCTTATCATATCATGTGCTTCAAAGAACATGTCCCTCTCAGCGTTGACATTGAATTGCACTTTCTTCTTTCCAGCCAATTGAATTTGTGGAAATGATCTATAATCCCCTATCATTGTACCTCCGTGAGCAATGACATCAATGCTAGCGTCCTGCATTCTGGGTTCTGTTGATATATTTGCAACTGTTGGTCCTTGGTTCTGGTTTGATGGAGGATTCACTGGCTGGTTCGCATTCTAATTTTCATTTTAGTTCTGATTCAAATTCAGGTTCTGTTTCTGCTTCATATTCTGATTATGGTTCTGGTTTTGTAACTATGGAATGTTCATTTCCTGCCACTTTGAGATCAACTACGAAACGTTCTCAACAGTGTGGTGCTTTCCAGTTCGAAAAATATCACTGATAATGTCCCATTACTCCGAAATTATAACATTATACAGGTTTTTGGGTTCATAGAGTACTCCCAAAAGACTAAACACCTAGAGAAACCACGTCACACAAATGTATCATAGATCAATACACCGATGTTTGTCACGTGGTTAAAACCCTAAAGAGGGAAACAGTGCACGACTCTAGCCAAATAGCTACTTGGAGCAATTTATTATGCAAAAGAAAGAAAGTTACATGAGCTTCTCATAATCGATCAATTAGCCAAGGACCCTCCATGCTCTTTAAATATAGATCATGTACCAATTGGGTGTTAAGCCGCGGATCAATGGTAGGTATGATCTAAGAGAAGTTGAACCATCGCATCACTTTATGTCTAGAACATATCGTGACCATCGGATTAGAATATTTACAAATGCATACTAATGCATACTAAAGAAACACACTTTACCTAACAGATACATTACACAAGTTGATCTTAACTAACTCCTAAGTGTCTAAATATCCTAACATCCCCCCTTAAGAACAACTTGGTATAGGATTGAAGGATTTACAAAAGTGACACTATTAGGAGAAGGAAGGAGGCATTAGAGCCTATCCCCCCTTAAGGACACATTCCTAAAATCCTAACATAGATTGAAGTTTAGAAAACTTCACTTCTGTAAGAGACTTTCTCAAGATGTCTGCAATGTGATCATTTGTAGGATGGTAGAGAATTTCAACAACATGATCATGAACAAGATTTCTGATGAAGTGCACGTGTAGCTCAATTTGTTTGTTGCGTTGATGTAGAACTGTGTCTTTGGAAAACCTTATGGCACTTTGGCTATCGCACCAAATTCAAGTAGCCTGCTGTTGCTCAAATCCAAACTATGAAAGGATCTTTCAAAGCCATAAAGCTTCCTGAATGGCATTAACTGCAGCTCGATATTCTGCTTCTACTGAAGAAAGAGAAAGAACTTGTTGTTTCTTACAAACCCAAGTGACAAGTCCAGATCCCAGACTAAAAACATAACCCGCAGTATACTTTTGATCATCAAGATCACTGATCTAATATAAATCATTGAAACTAACTAACAAAGGTTCCCCCCCAATACTTTAATGATTTCAAAACTGAATTGTACCTCAAATATATCGAAGTATTCTTTTTGCTGCTTTCCAGTGACTTTCATGAGGTGTTTGCATATAGCGGGAAACATGACCAACGACAAAGGAAAGGTCAGGATAGGAATGAGTCAAGTATAAGAGACTACCAACAAGCTGACGATACAAGGAGGCATCTACTTCAAGTGAAGTACAAGTGGCATAAAGTTTGACTCCATACTGGAAGGGAGAAGGGGTTGGTTTACAATCTTCAATGTGAAAGCGACGAAGAAGGTCATAAGCATACTTAGACTAGGAAAGAAGGATTCCTTCTTTGGTTTGCAATACTTGGAGACCAAGAAAATAATGCAAATGTCCTAAGCCTAACATTTCAAAATTTTGCTTAAGACTGGATTTCACATGGGTTAAAAGTTTAGGGTCACTACCAGTAAGGATAAGATCTTCAACATAAAGAACAAGTATGATGAGATGGTTTCCTACTTCCTTGGTATAGACATTAGGGTTAGAATGACATCTAGAAAAACCAGTGTTAAGGAGAAATCTATCCATTTTGACATACCAAGCTCAAGGAGCTTGCTTAAGGCCATATAAGGATTTCTTAAGGTGACAGACAAGGCTAGATTTATTCTGAACCTATCCAGGAGGTTGTTCCATGTAAATTTCCTCCCGTAAATCACCATGTAAGAAGGAAAAATTGACATCCATTTGATGGACTTCCCAATTATGTAAGGATGCAAGGGAAAGAACATGGTAGATGGAGTTCATTTTTGCAACATGGGAAAAGGTTTCATTGTAGTCAATCCCTTCAACTTGGGAAAAACCTTTGGAAACTAACCTTGCCTTAAGTCTTTCAACACTTCCATCTGATGCATACTTAGTTCTGTAGATCCATTTACATCTGATAATTTTTCTTCCTTTTGGAAGAGGAACAAGATCCCAAGTATCATTCTCCATTAAGGAACGATATTATTCATCCATAGCTGTATCCCAATCTAGATTTCCTGAAGCTTCTGCAAAAGTTTTTGGATCATGACTCTCAGAAACTTGATCCAAAATAGAAGAGGCTCGTTGAAACTGAGAACGTGTTTGATGTTGATCTCTAGGATCACTGGCAAGATCAACAACTGCTTCACATGTTGAACAAACCCATCAAGGAAGCATTGGTGCTGGTGCAACTCAAGAAACATGAGCAGGTGAAGGTGGATTTTCATCCTCACTATCATCATCAAAAATTGGAGTTGGAAACCTGTCAAGGAAGTTGGAAGAAGAAGCAGAAGCGACAATCACCGAATTTAGCTTGCAGGACAAATATGGCACACCCACCAAGTTAGGCTCGCAAGCAAAGATATTTTCACCAAATTTAAGATCTCTTCTAATGATTATATCATGAGAATGTGGCTGAAAAAGTATATAACCTTTTACATATTCAGAATATCCAACAAATATGCACTTTTCACTTTTAGGCTGCAATGATTTCTGTTTTTCATCTGGAATGTGAGCCCATGCTTCACAACCAAACACACAGAAGTGACTTACATCTAGTTTAATTTTACTCCATGATTCTTCTAGTGTTATACCTTATAAAAATTTAGTGGGTGTGCGATTTACTATGTAATTTGCACAATTTATGGCCTCAGCCCAATATTTAAGACTTAGTCCCTTTAGATTGGATCATACAATTAGCCATTTCTTTTAAAGTGAGGTTCTTCTGTTCAGCTACGCCATTTTTTTTGGGTGTATATGGAACAATTTGTTGTTGTTGGATTCATTGTTCAGTGTAGAAAGTAGTGAACTTTTTATTAACGTATTCTCCTCCATTGTTAGATCTTAACTTAATAATTTGATGACCAGATTATTTTTCAACAAGGGCCTTGTAGGACAAGAACATGTTAAATACTTTGCTCTTATGTTTTAGAAAGTAAACCCAAGTGCATCTGGAGTAGTCATCAATGAAAGTTAAGAAATATTTGAAAACAGAAAAGGAAGCAGATGGAATAGGGCCACACAAGTCAGTATGCACAAGCTCTAAGGGAACTGAGGCATGCTAAGAGGCACGTTTGTCAAAAATGTCCCGATGATGTTTTCCAATTACACAACTGGAAAAAACACCATCCTTGCAAGATACCATCAGAAGACCAATCACCATATTGTCTTTACATAGTTTTCAAACTGAACGATCATTTAAGTGACCAAAGCGCTCATGCCAAAGTTTGCTCAACTTATCACTATGAGCAACAAAAACTAAAGGAAAAGGTGATGACCCAAAGTTGTTAAATGTGTACAACCTGGTAATATCATGAACAGTTCCAGTAGAAAGGACATTTTGAGGATTTTTAAAATACTTGATTACAACTTGGTGAGGTGTAAACGTCACAGTTTTACCTTCATCCGAATGAGTAATTTGATAGACTGATAACAACTTGCAGGAAATTTTTGGAACACATAGTACATCATTCAAATGACCATTTTCTACTGGAGTTGTTCCAGATCCTACAACACTTAGATATCTATCACCACCAACAAATATTTGTTTGGTGTTACATTCATGCATAGTAGAAAAGATTGCTTGATCCTTAGCCATATGATAAGATTCTCTAGAATCATGAGCCATTCATTTGAAGTAGAAGAAGAAGATGCAGTATAAGATTAACCAAAAGCACAAAGTGTATGTCCATGAGAGGTAGATTCTAAAGATGAATCTAGGCTGATTTGGTGCTTCTTCATTACTGCTTCCAAGGCTGCCATCTTCTTGAAACACTTAGATTCATCATGATTATCTTTCCCAAAAAAATTACAATGATGCTTAGTCTTCTTTCCTTTTGGCTTGGATACTTTGTCATTTTTTAAAGAAGGAGCTGACTGAGAGGGTTTGGGACCCTTGTTTGGCTTATTATTGTGAAGTTTTTGTTTCTTGGGAGGCTTGGACTTTTCTTTTCATTGGGACAATAAGGCTTTCCCAGATGTATATGCATTGTTAATTATTCTAAGATGAATGAGCTTATCTTTCTCTCTAATTAAGGAATCACAAAAGGATTCAAGACTAGGATCTTGATAGCTAGCTGCAGTCAAGGATTATTTCATGGAGTAAAATGTAGATACAAAAACAGAATATGCAAGTCCAAGTTTGAAAAGAATATGATAAATACATTGTTTGTCTTCTTTCTTAATCTTGCATTCTTCACATAAGAGTCTAAGAGTTTTATACTTGATAAATATCCTTGAATGCATGAAAAATCACTTGGATTCAAAGAAATCAACTCATTCTCAAGTTGATGACCTCAAATTCCATTGTGTTTACCTAACACGGATTTCAACTTTTCCCAAGCTTTATCAGGTTCATCAATTCTAGATATGTGGAATCGCAAATCAGTAGAGATTGAAATCCCAATCAATCCACGAGCTTCATTACATCTATTTTTCCATGTAATTTTCTTATCATCATCAGTGGGTTATGTTTCTTTCCCTGAGGTAATTTTGAAAAGTCCCCTACTTCGTAGAACATCCTCCATATGAGATTTCCATGAGAAATAATTATAACTTGTAAGTATAATATCAGAAGGGGTGGGATTACTATAAAATAATGGCCAAAAGAACAAAAACTAACTATCTGGATGTAAAGAGCTCGAAAAATTAGGCTGTTTAAAAAAAAACGGCATTGAAAACTGATTCTGGATGATGAAGTTATGCTTTATCAAAGAAAATGTTGAATATGTCCCCAATAGTGACATGGTAGATATTAGCTTGACCAACTAAAAAAAAAAACCCTTCTTCCCAAGATGAACCTTTGACAATCACTTAAAATAAAATTTATTTTTTTAAGTGAATAACTTTTGAAAAATAAGTGATGTTTAGTTTTAGAATAATGTTACTTTTAAATAGTGCGGCAATAAATTAAAAGACTTAAGTGACTCACTTTTTATTTTATTTTATTTAAGTGATATGCACTCTTACAATAAATAACTTGAAAAAAGAAATTGCATGCATTAAAATGTAACCAGATAAGACTTGAACTCAAGACTTGTCAAGAGATAAAGTAACTTTGAACCAAGTGAGCTAAGTTTAAAAGGTACGTAAAAGAATGGAAAGAGGAATGGCTTTTTTTTTACTCTTCTCTCTTGTTTTCCATGCTTGCCTTTTTTTCCCTGCAAATCACAAAAAAAATCGAAAAACAAAAAACAAAAAAAAAATCACACTATGGGTGGGGTTAGATCTTGGTTAGCTTAACCGAAAATTCTATGTTTTTGAGTTTTCTTGCAATTTCAGATTTGTCGTGGTCGCACAAGGTGCATGGAAAAGAGCATACATAGACGAGAATACAAGAAAAAAAAACTTTCCCCTACTGTTTCTGATTCGCCGCGATCATGCAAGGTGCATGACAAAGAGCATACGCAGCCAGGGAAGGCAATATTTTGAGACTAAAACAGTAAATATCTAATAATAAAACTAATAAAATATGAGATATTTAAAAAAACAAAAACAAATCCGTCACTGTAACATTATACCTTTAGATTTGCCAAAGTGGATGTTTCTGGATCAAACAGAAACAATTTTCGATGAAATGAAAACTATTTCCAAATGGAAACAACACTCTGGACATAATGGAATAGCTCCCAAAGATAAAAAAAAATGCATAGAACTCCAGAACCATAAACCCTTTTAAATTTTCGGCAACACCGGTTCCAGATCTTGATCAAAACCGAAAGAGGCTTTTCATAAATGCTCTGATACCATGTTCGAGTTCACAGGGTACTCCCAAAATACTAAACGCCTAGAGAAACTGCTTTACACAAATGAATCATCGATCAATACACCGATTTTTGTCACGTGGTTAAAACCATCAAGAGGGAAACAATCCACGAACCTAGCCAAATAGCTACTTGGACCAATTTATTATGCAAAAGAAAGAAAGTTATATGAGCTTCTCATAATTTATCAACTAGCTAAGGACCCTTCATGCTATTTAAATAGATATCATGGACCAATCGGGTGTTAATCCACAGATCAATGGTAGGTATGATCTAAGAGAAGTTGAACCTTCGGATCACTTTATGTTTAGAACATATCATGACTGTCAGATTAGAATATTTACAAATGCAGACTAATGCACACTAAAGAAACACACTTTACCTAATGGATATATTACACAGGTTGATCTTAACTAACTCCTAAGTGTCTAAATATCCTAACAACAGGTCCATAACCTTGTCGTCCTCCTCGACCAAATCCTCCACCCCGTCCCCCCAGGAATCCTCCTTGCTGCTGATATAGTGGTTGATTGAATCGTTGCTACTGTAGTGGATTCAACTGTAATTGCGAATACTATGGTTGAGTATACTTTCGCTGCACAGATTCATCTGCATGTGATTGTACTGTAGAGGTAGCGGGGGAAAATGCAGTTGTGGCACAAATTGTTGTTGCGATTATGACTATGGTACAAGTTGTGGTTGCAGTTGTGGATGTGGTACTAATGGTGGCTGTGGCTATACCACCTGTGGATGCTGCTACGGTTGCTGCATCATTCAATGGTATTCTCCCTTCAAGTAGTACATGTACATTGTTTTGTCCTGGAGAAAATCATATGGTCGACAATCCTTATCTTCATTCCCAACAGACTAAAAAAACATGCAATTCAAATTCTTCGGTTTCATGATCATCTTCTTCATATATCCACAATCTTCATGCCAATGCCCATAAAATTAGCAGATGTGACACCATGGCATGTTTCCATAACTTAATGGATTTGGAGCTCTTGACAATAGATAGTTTTGAAAATCTGGGCATTGATCTTGATGATTTCCCTCTGCACGACATCGAGTACACCATATTTCTTTGTGCTTGTCTTTCCCCTTCTTGATATCTTGCAATAGGATCACCAAGTTTTTCAATTGAGATTGAATCTGATTCATACCAACTCCATTCTCACCAACAGGTGAATCCTCCAACCTCATCATGATCTCTAGAGCCTCGATCTGTGTCATAATCTTTTGTTGCATCGAAGGCATTATGATATGTGACACTAATTCCACGATGAACCATTCCATATGTTCAACATCGATCATGTCAAACCTAACTCTCTCCATTAGTGTCTTGAATCACTGATCAAAATCCTAAATAGTTTCATTTAGATATTTCTTAATCTCCTTCAACTCTGTGATGTATTACGCCTCAGATTTTGGTATTCTGAACTATTCAATCAATCCTTTTTTTATTTCAGCGAGAGTATTCACTAGAGTACTTGGGGGAAATTGTACAAATTTCATGTACCAATCGAGTACATGACAAAGGTTCATCTCCAACTGGCCCTGCTTAATGTCATCATCCTGAACTTCTTTGATAGTCCAAACTGCTTCACACAGAAACCAATATTGCTCGGGATCGTCAATCCCGTTCCCATGAAATAGGGGTAACTTCACATCATCCCCCACCATCCTATGAATTCTTCCTATATTTTTTGATCCACTACTATTATAGTGTCACTGACACGTCAGAAAAGTTAGTGTCAATCTAGTGTTTCTTCCTAAGTGCGATGTAGTGCATGGAGGTTTTGGTACGTTGTTTCTCTGGGTCAGTCTTTCCTCAAGCTCAGGCGTAGCCTAGTCATCTCCTTCATAATTGTAGGGTCGCCTCATCCCATGTGGTGTTCTCTCATGGCCTTGATTTTTTGTTGTAGTACAACTCTCTCCTGTCCTCTGCCTCTTTTCTTGCCTAAACCTTGCTCCTCCTCTCGTAAGACCACTTTCTTCCTTATCTTTCCTCACAGTCCCATCATAAATTCCATCCATATACCCTTTATCATTCCATCCTACCCTTGTCTCTGTGATACGTAAAGCCTTCGTACATCAGGGCTCTACTCTTCGGAGTTCATCTTCAATATGCCTTTTTCGTAGATAAGAATCTTAATAGACAATTGCAAAGGTAAAAGAAACCTACCTCTTGGTCCGTTGAAGAACTCCCTTTCCACGTCACTGTAACATTTAACTATATCAACCACGAACTCAATGATATAGCCCTCCAAGAATCTATCAAGCCAAACCTCAAAATCCCTTGACGCTCTGTTATCTACTTCCTGCAACTATTGGATCAGTTCTGGGGTCCAGTTAGTTGGTTCACCTCCTTGGAAATTTTTCTTCTGATATGTTAATCGCACCAACCACTCATACAAAATGGTCAGAAACTCAGAGAAAATGTACTCATGTATATAATAATACATGTGCCTCTCCAACCACTTCTGCTTTGTTACTCCAGGTATCTGATTCCCTTTCTCAGCAAATTCTTGTGCTTTCTGGTCAAACCAATCTTGGATTTCTAGTCTCATTGGATTCGACAACATGCGTACTTATCCTTCACACTAAATTCTCAGAAACAGAACCATTTATTGACATAGATTCATCGACATTAGTTCACTCTCTGTTAACACCCATAAGACAACGATCCCCTTGAGCACCAGCCCAGACAGGTTTTACCCTATCCAGCAACACTTGCATAGAAGATGAGGTCTCACCTGAGATGTTCATGGGAGAACTGTCGGAACCAAGTTTCCCCAGTAAGAAGGAGGATTGTGCACCTATTGTCAACTTATGGTAACATTACTTGAGCAGATACAAGCATTGGATTATACATTAACAAATTCATATTATCATTCAATATATCATATCAGCATACATAGACAACAACATAAATATTGATGGATAAATAGATCTATCAATATATCATCATTCGTGACAAGAAATCATCGCATCATTCAAATATACACATCGCAACACAATATTCATTCATATTCAAATCGCAGAAAACATGAAAACATCAAGATGAAAAAAGACACAATGTTTATGCCTAATCTTCGTCATGTCATATTAATCTTCGTATCAAAACTACAGGTTCACAAAAAATTTCTTCAATTCAGATCTTGCATCATAGATAGATTGCAGATCACATCCACAATATCATCTCCTAATAATCCCAACCGAAGAAGAAGGCTTAACATTTACAATCCTATATCTATTTATAGGCTCGCACCTTCACATTAGAGGTCCAATTAAGTCATCTTCCTAACTACTTGGACCAAAATATACAAAACAATTACCAAAAACTACAAAACATGACCAAAATATACAAAATGTTGTTATTCCTCCTTGCGTTCCATCCTCCATGTAGTGTCCCCGACCCTCTGACAGGTGAAGAGGACACTACCGAACCATCAAAAACCTCTGGGCAACTAGCCCCATGAGCATGAACACACATAAAAACGAAATGCTTGAACATAAAACATGCTAAGATGCATAATCATTTACATACACAATGGAAGAAAACATACATTCATTCAGGCATTCAACACGTTCATCATCATTCATTAAACATCAAATATGATTGTAAAAGTAAAATAGACAAGAATAATTATCTTATTAAGAATATGTCCTGCAACCAGCTACGTCACTGCAACATTCCACCCAACCATAGGCCAGTGTGTTCATAAATTTCTCAGCAACACTGCCACCCCTGAGCTGGGCATGATTCCCCAAGGAATAAGGGACTAATAAGGCTTACACATATCCAGGGTACACAAATCAACCAATCCAACATAGTAGGGTTTATGAAGCTACCAAGGAGTTGGGAAAAGCTAAATGCTAAGCTGGTGGTCTCGTTGGAGAGGTAAGGACGCCTACACCGAAGCTAGTTGTACTTCTAAGACACCCACACACACTGAACACCAAGAATTAGTCCTTTCTCTGCTACACAGTCCCTCAGGCCCTGACTTCCCTTTCAAGTGCTATCCTAGGGTTGTGGAGAAGAAATCCAGCCGTCTAAATCTGTCTGTGTGGCTCCCAAACATCAGGTTTCACAACTATTCATAGCTGGGACAAGGGAAAACAATTCTTGAGTCATTCTTGGCCCTATCATGGAAAAAATGACTCCATAACAACCTACAGCAGCCCAAAACGTAAAGGCAGACACAACCAACAAACATGGGGAAACAACAGCCCATTCTCAACGATGAAGCCACGGGAAAACTTACACAGACCACAATGGGGAAGAAAAACAAACTACCAATCTATACATGAGGGAATTTTACGTACAGATCCCAAAATCCTGATGGAAAATGCATCGGATACCACTCTATAGAAAAAATGGGAATGATGGCCCAAACGACTCCCCTCCTTCTTGTGTGAATGGCTCCTGCACAGGGAAAATGCGGGTGACTGTAACCATGGCTCCAGCCCTGCGTGAGGAAGAAAAATGATGGAGAGTCCTCTCTTCCCAAGCAACATGAAGAGGAAGATTCCACTGGTGATGTGGGCATGTGGACAAGGACTGACAGTCCCCCACCACTACTCAGCAATAACTACCCCAACTAACAAACAACAGAAGTTTAAATGGGTGACTGACACATGGATTTTCCCCCCATAGATTCATAGCTCAAAAATTCCCCACCCTTATCCTTAGGAAAATCATGCCCTTTTCATTAGCGTTGCACCGTTGTAGCTAGATGTAGGTTCATTTTAATTAATGTGCATATTTACATGATGCCAAAATTATTATGTGCCAAATAGCACGATATACCATCGGCAACGATCCCAATTACTGAAACATAACACAACCAACTCGATGGTGGGGCTTTTTCCTTTAGATCTACACCACAATTAATTACAATATACACATCATGTATCGTTTAATGCAACAGGGATAAAAACCGGGGATATTACAATCCCCTCCCCCTTGGAATAACGCCGTCCTCGGTGTTCCAATACATAGGAATACATATACAATTTGCACATCAAAATTTCAAAGTTTTGCAGATCTGTCCCACATTCAATTATTGACTTGAAATTTCAAGACCAAGACCCTCAGCTTCCAGGAGCTTCTCTTGCTGGTTCTCATGTTTCGGTTTATCCCCAAGTCTAGGAACTTTGTGGCTACTACCCTCTTTATGTTCCATCATTGTGCAGTCTCGGCGGTAATGATGTCCTCCCCATTTCCAACATTTCGCTGGCTGCCTCATTTTTACCTGCTCAATTTCTTTTGAGTCTTCATGCCTGGACCATTTCTTAATGGATTGCTTGGATGAATGTCCCATCATTGATCCACTTTCCTTTCCTTTTCTGATTTCTCCTAGAAGGCTTTCTACCTCCTTTTGCAAATAAATAGAGTCTTGCAAAATCTTGTGGTTCATCTCATTCTGCCTTTTCTATATCTTGAGCACCTCTCCAAGATTCTCTTGGGTCTTGGAAATCATTTGAAGGAGACTTCCAACTAAATCCAACATCTTCTGGTCTGCTGCCATGATCAATGTGCACTACTAGATTTCACTTTTCTCACCTGTGAAAAGCCTCATTGAAATTCTATTAGACCAAGCATAATATAGGAATTAAAATCAATCAATTAATTGCCCAGTTGGCATGACCATCCAAATCTTTTCAAGGAGACTTTAATACTCTGCATGCCTTCCCAACAAGCACATGAGTTCATTCATGTCCATTCTTGGGCAGGGAATTAACTATTCCATCATTCACAATTTACTTTAAGCAAATACACACATTCTATTTTCAGTCATACATGCATTCAACAATATTTTGTTTTCACAATGCATAAGTATATATATAGATATATATAATCAAAAAGGAAAGAGAGAGCAACAAGAGTTTTCCCCCTCTTTGTCTTGTTCCATCCTAGAACCCACACCACCACTATGGTTTTCATGCTCTCAGCCTCTTTCACTTCATCGTGAAGGCTGGACCAATCCCTCTTGGTCATGACACTTAGTGTCTCCGGTCTATTTCAGACCTCTCAACCATGGAGCCTCCCCACATCGTTTGTCTCGGCTGCTAGGACCTTCACAGTCTCACTAGCACTTTTTCATTACTGCTCATTCTGAGCTCTTCAGGATAGTCACATGTCCATATGCACCCCTAGGATGCCTTCGTGGTCCTCGCTCCTAGCGATACCTATACTCAAACATTGAATAGATTCATATGTTTAGTTTATTCTCAATGGGTTTTATCTATTAAACAAGAGCTTAAAACATCGTAACCGAATCATATACTCATGTATATTCATAAGCAAGAAATTGCAAAATAATCCAATACTTATCTGTATTGTGCATTTCCTATTTGGTCCACAGGATCTTGCTTCACTTTGCAATCCTTGGGATTGCCTATGGACTTGGATGTTAGGTTAGCACACAGGCTGCTTCACAACATCCTTTTATATATATCAAGCACAGTTAAGCCAACCTACAGTTGGCTTTATCAGACCGTCCAGCCAAGACAATATACAATTGGTTTTATCGGGTTGTAACCAATCAAGCCAATACACTACTGGGTTTATTAGGCTACTCATCCAAGCCAACTAATAGTTGGGTTTATCAGACTGCAGGTAGTCAAGCCAACGTTGTAACATTCCCATAATTTCCACAGGACCAATTAATTAATGTCCAGCAAGCCACATTTTTCACAACATCAATAATTACACAGTCAAGCCAACCTACAGTTAGGTTTATCAGACCATCCAGCTAGTACACCTTCACACCGATTGGGCTTGGAACTATACCATTACCATTTCCAGGTTTCATTTCCACAAATAAGCTCCAATTCCACTACCCCATACAACACAAGAAACCACTCCCTTCTCTTCTCTTTAGTCCCTCAGGAATGTCTCCTTCTTTATGATCTTCAGTAGAAGGGAGAATGAGCCCAATCCATTGTCCACTTAGTGTGCAACACCAGACTTCATCTGTTTATCCTGACAACACAAGCAATATAAGAAAACTCATCAATGTTATTTCTCTAAAACTGTAATTATATTTCACATCATCCACTATGAAGTATTGATACACCAGGAGTGCGTCCACTCCCTAGGGTGTAGTCAATATTGAAAACCCTTTCATGATCCGACATCGGGAAAGCGTGCATCCCATTTTGATGTGTTCCATGTAGGCCCTATTCATACTCAAGCAATCTATCATAATAAAAAGAAATTGAAAACATGCTCTGCATATTGAATTTAACAATTTGACATGCATATTCTTAGCTACGGTCACAGGACACTTATCCATTTGTCGAGGCAGTATTCCTTCATTAAGGAGGAATGGGGGATCACTTCTCTGAGTTGACAGTCCCTCGGTTTGCAATCCCAACTCCTTTTTACATTTCATATCCACATATGTCTTACCAACATAATCTATACCATCTCACTCATGTTGCTTACCAAACATGTAGTGCATATGAGATATTTCCAAAATATCCAATGGATTTTCACCCAAAACCCATTTCCAAGATAGGGGAGAACCTCCCCATAAATTTTGGCTCCTTCAGGCCATCACACATGGTCTTCTTGTGCTGTGTATCCCTGGCACATTCATCAAGTAGTCAAATAGTCAATCATTATCTGACAATACAATCCAAATTGATTGTTCCATAACCAAGCAACGACATTAGTACTTAAATTCAATAGGAATTTGCAACTCTGTCTACTACAGAAATTGATTTGCTTAGCAATGAGGTGATCCTGATTTTTTGGTCTCTTGTAAGCAACACCACTATTCCCATTATAAGTTTATGCTTACTACCATCACATGAACATTCACTTACAACACGTCCTCCTGACATAATTCTATGCAAGCCAATAGTGATTAGCAGTTGTCAGCAATTTCTCAAATCTAAAATTTACAAATTCAAATTGGCAACTCATCCTGCATACAGACTCTTTTCACAACCATGAGAGTCTCATGAGGTTTGGCTCTTTCACATGGTAGATTCCGGTCTTTGTCATGTTCTTACCCACTTTGCCATGCCCCAAGCAATCTACCTGAAATATGAACTTCAATCAGCCACACACTTGGTAAGTCTTGATGCATATAACTTTTTCCATTGCTGCAACAATCATTGAAGCATTTCCAGAATTATAGAATTCAAATGCTTCCAGCTGTTAGCACATCAATATTACCAAAACTCATTTACTTCACACAATCATTATCATACTAAAATTGCAAGGTATAGTCACATCATTTATGCCAAAATGAAATGTTTAGATACTCCTTACTTCACAAGTGTATCATTTGTACCACCTTGCCCTTCCATAGAGCATTTTCGGCATCTAATTGATCATGACTACCCTCTTCATGCACTTACTATCCTGCATCCATAACAGCTCTTGAAATGGTTCCATAACAACTCTTGAAATGGTTCAATTCATCATTTCAGCCATTAATTATTCATAATGACACATGCACTATCTCAATGCATTCATGCAATGCATCACAACATTTGCACCCATACTTATGTATGCATATCTACAACATTTACTCATACTTTTCATATGCATCTATTCAATACATAACCACAAGATTTATGAAATCTTTTAATGCATATCCACTCAATGCTACCTTGCATTGATTTAGGAATATTACGCATTCAAACATACCATGCATGGCCTAATCATGACTACTTCATATAGGATGCATTACTATAATCAAGACCCTCAGTACTTACTTTATTTGGGCTACTAGGCTCATAACAGCATATACATGCATGATACCTTTCTATATGGATGTAGTATAAATTGTAAATAACCATAGGGTATGAAACCTCTTGCTTTTACCACTCCATGTAATTGTCATAATTAAACCATTACCTGCATGGATCCTACTTACACCCTTGACATTACCAGTTTGGTTGGTCTCTTGTAGGGGATTGCAAAAGGCTCTCACCAACTTTTGATTTTGGACTTGTTGCCTTATCCCTTTCTCCGTAGGGTTGTTGGTCACATTCATCAGCATCAGCAACATATTTATCCATGTCCATGTTGTCATTGGTTTTCCCACTAATGCCAACACCAATGGAATAATTACCATTAGTGGTTCATTATAAATGTATAATTCTCACTACTCTTACCAACATGTAATATCCTATGCATGCAAGGCATATCCTCATACATTTTATGTACAAAACTTATAAAATGTAATTATAATTAGCAATAAAGGGTTTAAGGAAATTTCCCTTTTCAAGTCCCTCATCTTTGCATGGAACTCCTCTTCCACACAACAGCTGGTTTGACTTCATGGTCTTGCTACCTCTAGGCATGCAATTCCTGGATTTATCCATATTGACAGCAACACATTTCCTTTTCAAACAATCACTAGAAGTTTGCAGATTTGCATTTAAACTCAAGTGATTCCTCCTTATTCCCTACTGGATAGGCTTTCCAATGCCTATCCCCATGCTTCATTCTGACCTCGGGTGTGAAAACCACACCACTTCTAAAATGATGATCTTCATCAAATTTAGGCAAAACACACAATTGTATTTTGGTCTGAATTGCTAACTTCGGCCACCTAGAATTCCTTCTCCTTTTCAGCCCTGAAACTACTAAAAGACTACTAAGGAACAGTTAAAAATCGTGGAGAAATCCCTCTGGAAAGACCCAAAATTTATTTTTCCCAATCGGATCCCTTCCCCACTAATTTTTCAACACTTCAACGATCTAATCAACAAATTTCTTCCAGTGCTCATTGACGACCCTATCATCTAGAACTTTCTGATGCATCGGATCCTCAATCATTTAGGCTTCTAGAAAATATCAGCGATGATAGTATATCGGTGATCGAAACTACTATACACTATAGCATCGATGATGAAACTAACTCCATAACGTTGTATCGGTGGTCGGAACCACTGTTCATTGGGTGTATAGTTCTCTAGGCAGCCGCAACGGTGGGCAATAAACCGTTTGTGGATTCTGTGGACCATAGAATGCATCAACGATTGGAAGCACTATCCATCGGGTGGATAGTTCCTTAGGCATCTGCAATGGTGGGAAACAAACCATCAGTGGGTTCCGCGGCTGTACAACTCATCGGTGATCAAAAACTGATACCACTATGCGTCAGCGATCGGAGCGTTAATCATGAGAATGATAGTCTGACTAACAGCTGCAATGGCAGACTCACAAACCCCTAAATATTCCCGACGTTCATTGGCTGTCAAGACAACTAATCTCTCCCGATGCGTCGAGGGACCAAACGAATAGCTTCTCCCGATGTATCGGCAGTCTGTTCAACTAACTATTTTTGATGTATTGATGGTCCAATCTTCTAATATTTTTCGATGATTTCAGCACTTCGGCAAATTTTGTCTTTCCTTGTCTATCGCCACGTCGGCTCCTCAAACAACTAACATTTGCCGACGTTTCGACGCTTTTCGGGAGATCTTCGCCGAAACTGTGGCTCTGCCTTCTACTAATTTCTGCCAAAACCTTCTCTTCTCTTCCACTGCCACATCGGAAACCTCATCCTCTAATTGTCGGTGATACCATCTTCTATTTTCCTCCGATACTTGGCACCGCATCAGCTACTCAAACAACTAAATTTTGCCAATGATGGTGATGTTTTAGCGACTCCATCACCTAATCATCGACGATCTCATCAACTAAACTTTTTCGATGCTTTTAACACGTCAACAAAATTTTCTTTCCTTGTCCACTGCATCGGGTGGTTCATCATGTAACTTTTGCTGCCATGTCGGCGGTCCAAACAACTAACCTTTTTCGTCGCATCGGTGGACTCTTCAAATAATTTTCGCTGACATGCATCAGCGATCCTGTCAACTAAGTTTCACCAACACTACGGCTTCAACTTCAACTTTCTACCGACGTATCGGCTATTCGAACAACTAAAAATTTCCGAATGTTTTCAACAGTCAGACAAATTTTTGAAAAAAAAAATCCTAACGAAGAAATTTCCTTCCTTTTACCACCGCTCTGTCAGCTCCAACTTCTTCTATTTACTGACATATTGATGACTTCATTATCTATTTTCCACCAAAATTCTCGGCGCTATTATCCTGTATCTCCCGTCGACGTTTGTGGCTACTTCATCAGCTATTATCCACCGACGCCGGGTCTATGTCGGATGACCTTTCAACTATCTGAGATGACATTTCGGCAGTTGCATCCACTAGTTTTCTCTGCCATTTCAGCGATCCTTAGTTAATATGAGCTGATGTATCGACTCAGGTTTCCTGTAGTTTTTTTTGAAACCTTCGTCAACTTCCAATCTTTGACTACTTCCGAAAACTCTCCCCCGCCAGTTCCCTGTCCGGCGGACTTCTGTCTAAGTTGTTCGATGTATCAAGGAAGCTTTAGAATAAGTCTTCCGATGAGCCGGCGGTCTTGGAACTTAGAAAATTTTCAAAATTCTTTCTTCCTGCCCCTCATTGGGTGGCCTTCCAACTATTCTATCCAATGTATCGGAGGAGCTCTGATACATCCGATGAGCTTGGCACTTAGGAAACTTCAACGAAAATTTTTCTAAAGCTTTTATTTCTTTTTCTCCTGCTAGGCAGAAGGAAACCTTCCTCTACTAGCTGATTCATCATGGCCCATTCAGGCCCATGCTGCAACCTATAGCTCTGATGCCACACTGTAACATCCCCGACCCTCTGACAGACGAAAAGGATGCTACCGAACCATCAAAAACCTCCGGGCAACTAGCCCCATGAGCATGAGCACACATAAAATCGAAATACTTGAACATAAAACATGCTAAGATACATAATCATTTACATACATAGTGGAAGCAAACATACCTTCATTCAGGAATTCAACATGTTCATCCTCATTCATTAAACATTAAATATGATTGCAAAAGTAAAATAGACAAGAATACTTATCTTATCAAGAATTCGTCCTGCAACTAGCTACGTTGCTGCAATATTGCACCCAACCATAGACCAGCGTGCTCATCAATCTCTTGGCAACAATGCCAACCCCGAGCTGGGCATGATTTCCAAAGGAATAAGGGACTAACTAGGCTTACACATAGCCAAGGTACACAAATCAGCCAAGCCAACACAGTAGGGTTTATCAAGCTATCAAGGAGTTGGGGAAAGCTGATTGCTAAGCTGGTGGTCTTGTTAGAGAGCTAAGGATGCCTATACCAAAGCTAGCTGGACTTCTAAGACACCCACACACACCCAACACTAGGAATCAGTCCTTTCTCTGCTACACAGTCCCTCAGGCCCTGACTTCCCTTTCAAGTGCTATCCCGAGTTTGTGGAGAAGAAAGCCAGCCATCTAACTCTATCTGTGTGGCTCCCAAACACCAGGTTTCACAGCTATTCATAGCTAGTACAAGGGAAAACAATTCCTGAGTCATTCTTGGCCCTATCGTGGCCAAAACGACTCCATCACAGCCTACAGCAGCCCAAAACGTAAAGGCAAACACATCCAACAAATGTGGGGAAAAAACAGCTCGTTCTCAACGATGAAGCCATGGGAAAATTTACAGAGAACACAATGGCGAAGAAAAACAGACTTGCAATCTGTACGTGAGGGAATTTTATGCACAGATCCCAAAATCCCCATGGAAAATGCACCAGATACCACTCTGTAGAAAAAATGGGAATGACATCCCAAATGACTCCCCAAGTGTGGGTGACTGTAACCGTGGCTCCAACCCTGCGTGAGGAAGAAAAATGATGGAGAGTCCTCTCTTCCCAAACGACGTGAAGAGGAAAAGTATGATGGTGGATTGGGCACGTGGGAAAGGACTGAGAGTCCTACCACTCCCACCACTACTTAGCAATAATTGCCCCAACTAACAAACAACAAAAGTTTAAATGGGTGGTTGACACATGGCTTTTCCCCCCATAGGTTCATAGCTCAACAATTCCCCCTCGTTATCCTTAGGAAAATCAAGCCCTTTTCATTAACGTTGCACTGTCGTAGGTGGCTGTAGGTTCATTTTAATTAATGTGCATATGTACATGATGCCAAAACTATTATGTGTTGGATAGCATGATATACCATCGACAATGATCCCAATTGCCGAAACATAACACAACCAAATCGATGGTGGGGCTTTTTCCTTTAGCTCCACAGCACGATTAATTACAATATACACATCATGTATCTTTTAATGCAACCGGGGTCAAAATCGGGGATATTACACTCCACCTTGCGCATCATCTTTGACTTTACGCAACATCCTTGATGCTACACAACTAGTTATATCGAAAATTTCCTACCAACAAACACTCAACCTAGCACCTATTCTCTCACTTATATGAAAGAGGAATCATTGGTTAACATATGAGTAGTCCTCCATTACCAAATCCACAACATGGGTTTCGTTTGTTGATGATTCCAAATTGTGTGGTGTTCATATTAACTTACGAGGTTACTAGAAAGTACCCCTAAATCATAATCAAATCATTAGTCAAAAGTGTGATTGGCTCCAGGAATCTTGCAAGATAAAAACCAATTTGTGTAAATGCTCATGGAATTTCAAAAACTGTTGGATCAACAAATCCTTGGTTATATCAAGTTTGGTGAACAATTTCCATATTTAGACTAAACATGTTAACCTGATGGGAGGTTGAATCATCAATTCGTTTTTTCCTTTGCCATGTAAATTTATATAAATTGAGGGGGGCGGAGTTAGAAAAATTGAGAATATATATTGAAGCATTATGTCTTGACTGTAATTTGTAATTTTTCTTAATGAAATTGAGTTCCTAGGAATGATAGTTTGTATATAGTTTGTGTGTAATCATGTTGTATAATCCCTAGGAAGGTCCCACCTGTGGACCATGGATATCTTTTATTTTTACCCTTTGTTGTTAATATTATACATGTAGATATTTCATTTATTGAATTGCATCATTTGTTTATAAATTTGATTCCTAAATGTGAATTTTGGTAGTAGATAGAAAAATAATTTTGATTTTCTCAATTTTATTTTTCTTTCCTATACTCAATGCATTGTTGTAAATTCAGTTTATATGATTACATTTGGATCGATATTAGTTGTAGAAATTATAATTAAATTGACATAACTAATGATACCCTTATTTGTTTAATTAGATGCTCTATTTATATGTTTGATTTCAAGTGATATCATTTATTCATGTGGGAAAAATACATTAGATTGTGTATATAGCTTCTATTTCAATTTCCTTCTGTCATGCAATTGACGTTTTTCTCAATGATTTTTTTTTAAGTCAGAAGGGACCTTTCTATTACTACATTAAACTAAGAATATTTACAAGAACTGCTCCTGAAAACATGGATTCGGGCATTGGTCGGCTATCTAGAATAGGAAAAAGAAGAGTATATCCCAAATAGAGAGTCAAAGGAGCATGAGATCTACCCAGCCTTTAAGCGTGGGTGCTCGATCATGATTACAAGGAGAACATAATATAAGCCGATTAAACATGGACTGATAAACAAAAAAAATAAAGACCAAACCAGAGCCAGGACTTAGCGTCTTCGAGATGACTCAGCCTCATCCTAGGTGTCGTTTGTTCCTTTCCAATCATTGACCCCCGCCTGGATGGACCCTTCCATGTTCACGTCTTCTTCTTTCAGAATGCACTGAAAGGGTGGACCAGAGAGACACAACAGGCTACGAATGTGGTCAAGGTTTTTCTCCACCTTGTCTTTGAATTTACCCACCGTGATGTGGATAAGATCCACATTTCTATCCCTCTTGTTCATGGAATGAGACAGTATGAACTTGAGGTGCCAATAATGTGACATTACCACTCCCTCTCCAAGTTTCACCCTGAATTATGCAAAAATTTCCTCCTCCATGGCTGCAATGGAATGTCAGATGTGGGAAGGAATCTCCTCATTGAACAACCACTCCCATTGATTCTCTTTAGTGTCCCCTTCCCTGCATGTTGGATCTTCCATTTCTTTTGGAGTATGAAGCCTTCTTTTCCTTTTTCTCCTACGCACTCTACGTGAATGCGAGTGCTTCAACCAAAAATTGCTACTCTGCGAGTGTTTAACCCAGACTTCTTCCATAATCTCTATGGATATGGAATTGGATTTCTCCCTAGTTAAATAGTGGGATGACACCGAGGAGGATATTTTGGCAATGCATACCCAGGTATGTGATATCATCCCTAAAATCATCCCACTAGATTTGCTTGTCATCTCCATATCCTTCACACACAATAAGATCTCCTTACCCTGGCGTCCTTCGATAATCACAGATGATGGCCTCTCTCTCTTGGCTACACAAAGAGAATAGTCCTCCAATGCGATCCTCCTGCAACATTTTCAACCATCCCTTCTTGATCTCGCATGATATGTGCCATTCCCACGATTGTGACGTGGCCTTGGGTCCTTGTCTCTACGATTGAACTCAATGCCTGTGTCAATCCACTATCAGTGCACCTAACTTCTTCTCCTCCAGACCTTTCATCCGCATCAGGGGTTTGCCAATCTCTCATGGATAAGGCAAGCAAGGCATTGCGGTCTTCATGGTTAAGCAATGCATTCCAGTAGAAGGGAAGGAAAGTGGAGGAGGCCAAAGCACCTTTGTTGGTGATAGAGTTCGCTACCCTATTTGCTGCTCGTTTAACATGAGATAAAACCACTGCATGATTGGATTCTAAAGTGGTGGATAACACTTTGAGTTTACTTTCCAATTTCCAATTCGAGGATATTTTTCTTACCATGGATCCTGCTTGTAGTTTTTTGGCCATGTTGATTATGAGAAGAGAGTCTCCTTCTATAACGATGGGGTTCCAGTTTCTCTGTATTTACCATTCTAAACCAAAAATCAACCCTTCTATCTCAGCAACGTTGTTGGTGGTTGTGCCGATAGAACCCCATAAAAATCCTAGAATAGATCCTACGCACTTCCTGACCATGCCTCCATCTCCAGTGGGACCTGGGTTACCTTTAGAGGCCCCATCAAAATTAAGCTTGAAGGAAATCGCCGGGGGGGTAGGGTAGATTGAGGGAGAGATTATTTTGATATTTTGTTGAAGCTACTTCCCTAGAAAGGGAAGCATGGCATGAATCCCCCAGTATTGGAGAATTTGCATCCTTACGCTATTGGTGGTGGGATCAGCCTCCTTCCATCTCTCTAATCTAAGTGTTACTTGGACATGTCTTTTAATGAATTCTCAAACCTCCTTAATTTTTATGGCTTTGTCAGAGAATATTCTGTTATTTCGTTCGATCCAAAATTTGTACACGACGAAGCATGGAAATATTTCCCATATTCTGTTAAGAAGTTATCTGAGGAATGTTTTATGCGGCCATTGAGCTATTGTGAAATCCACCTGTCCATTTCTCCTTGCACTTTTCCTGAAGATTGGTTCTCCTTCCTTCCATATTGTATCTACGAAGTTGCATTCATCTAGGAGATGATTGGTGGCCTCTTCATTATTTTTGCAGAGGAAATACTAGTGCGGATCGATGCATCCTTTTTTCCTCTTGTTTTCCCCTGTTAGAATGCATTTACGAATAAGAATCCAGAGGAAAGTGAATACTTTTGGCCAAAGATTTTCTTTCCAAATTTTCTTCTAGTTGATGCTACTATTCTCAGGAATGATGTGTGTAGTGGCCGCTTCTTTCAAGTTGTAAGCTCCTAATAGTGAGAAACCCCATCTTATCTTGTCTATTCCCCTAGTAATTCATATTTTTCTTACTTGTAGGTCATACCAAAAGGATTTTATTTCCTCATTTGGGCTGATGCTTTTCCACCACTCATTATTTCTCCAGCGTCTATAGTGATCACCTGGTTGTTTCTCCTCCCAAAAGGCATTGACCTTGATGAGATTTCTTTTCTTTAATTGTTCCTTGAGTAGAGGGAGATCATGGGAATCTTTGAGTGGGATGAGTTGGTTCCGGGAGTCTTGGAAGAAGTCTGTTGATTCCCCTTCTCTTATTTCCCCAAAACATAGTTCTTTGATTATATTGTGGTTGGCATTAGCAACATTCCATAGGTGTGAGCCTTTTATATTGTAGTCAAATATTATAAGGTTTTTTGTTGAATGATTCGAGGCATAATTCTTGTTCCAGAGGAGGGCCCGAGGTTCGCTGCTGTTCGTGATCCACCACCACCATAATTTGGCATTGCCTATTTTATTTCTAGATACAGGATCTCTCATGCCTAATCCTCCTTCTAATTTGGGTCTGCACAAGGTTTCCGAGCTTACTAGAGCCCATTTCTTTTGCTCCACAGTGCCTCCCCATAGAAAGGTTCTTTGGAGTCCTTTTATTTTTTTTAGATGGAGCTGGGAGTGGCAAGAAAATAAAAAAGATAAAGAGGCATGGCGTGGAGGACTGATTTGACAAGAATTAGGCAGCTGGGCATGTTTAGAGATTTGAAGGTCCAATTAGAGATTTTGAGTTTCATTTTGTACAGAAGATCTTTCCAAGAGGCATTTCGTAGCATGGAGTCAAAAAGGGGAGCTCCAAGATATTTCAAGGGTAAATTTCCTTCAGCAAATTCAAGAATGTGGAAAATGTTGCGCTTATTTACAAGGCATGCGTTAAATAAAAGACCTAGGATTTGTTGTTGTTGACTTCCAGTCCATTTGATGTGAGAAAGGTATTTAGGAGGTTTTTGATTACTCATGCCTCTTGAACCGAAGCCTTGTCGAACAACATAGTGTCGTCCATGAATTGCTGATGTTATTGGGGGTCAAATCCTGGATGAGGGGTGAATCCTTTTAGATCTCGAGATCCAATTTTGGCTTTTAGTAGGAGGCCGAGGCCTTCCATCATGAGTACAAATAAAAATGGGGAGAGGGGATCCCCTTATCAGATTCCTCTAGAGGGCTTGAAGGTAGAGGAAGTAGAGACATTTACAAGAATGGAAAATAAGGCCGAGGAAGTGAGGCTAAAAATCCAATGAACCCAGGTGGAATCAAAGCCAAAGGCTAGAAGGATTTTAGTCATCTAGGTCCAATTGAGTTTGTCAAAATCCTTCGAGAGATCGAACTTGATAAGGAGTCCATAATTTTTTGTGAGTTTAAGAGATTGGATGAGCTCATGGGTGAGGATGATGCCATCCATGATTTGGCGGCCTTCCACATTTCCAGACTGTTCTCTAGAAATGAGGCTAGGGAGCAGGAGTTTGAGACGGTTGGCAATGGTATTGGTGATGATTTTAAAGATGACATTACAGAGATTTATGGACCAACAATTACCTGGGGTGTCTGCTCCATGTTCCTTGGGGATGAGAGCTATGAAGGTCAAGTTGAATTCTTTGAGGAGATCACCTGTCTGCCTTGATTTTTCACTATCACAAACAAATCATCTCTTATGGTATCCCATCATGCGTGGAATAAATTGGTGGTGAAACCATTTGGTATAGGTGCCTTATCATCCTTTAACTGTCTGACCACTTCTTCCATTTCCACCATTTCTATCAGCCTTAGCAGGAGCTTGTTCTGTTCCACTGTGATGAATGGTGGAATGTTCTGCATGACTTTGTCTTATGCCTCAATCCTTTCAATCTACGGCTCTGTCATGATGTTTTTGAAGCGATCGAGGAGGGATGCCTCTATCTCGCTATCATTTTCCAAAGTATTTCCTGCACCATATTTTAGTCTTCTGATTCTATTAATTTGTTTGTTTTGTATAGTGGTTCTATGGAAGAAGGAAGCGTTCTCTCCCCTTCTAACAACCACTTGTTTTGGGCCTTGGATTCCCATAGCATTTCCTCTTGTTTTCCCCTTATGTCCATCTCCTCTAGAATTTTTTCCTCCTCTTATTTTATTTCCTTCGAGTAACCTTCTTGCATAATGATTCTTTGAAGGAGGAGGAGATGTTCCTCCAATCACGCCTTTTCCCGCTGAATGTTTCAAAAGAAATTTTTATTCCATATTTTAACTTGTGATTTAATATATTTCAACTTATGTTGGAATTGGTACATAGGAGTTCCATCTGGATGTATGAACTCTATCCACCATTTCTTAAAGAGGGGTTGGAAGTCCTTATGGGATATCCAGAATTTCTAAAAATGAAATGGCCTCCGCAGTTGCTCATCCTGTCTGCACCATTGCAGACTTATGGGACAGTGGTCCGAGCCTGCCGTTCGGAGCACATGTGCTGCTATATCAGCTCCTCCAACCAGAATGGTTTCCAAAATAAGAAACAATCTAATCTTTTGGAAATGTGCTGGTCTCCAGATCGTTTGTTGGTCCAAGTGTGCCAACCATTGTCAGTGTTTATGTCTACCAGAGCTGAATATTCTATCAAATTATCAAAATCGTTACTTGTTGGGCTTAATTTTCTGATAACTCCTTTCTTCTCCTGAAGATTTTGAATGAGATTGAAGTAACCACCAAGGATCCAATGTCTACTTCCAACCAAAAGACTCATATTCCTCAAAGAACTTGGAAAGATTTGTTTGTTTTCCAGTGCAAAAGGTCCATAAACATCGATAAGAAAGCCTTTAATACTGATTCCGATAATGTGAAACTCCATTGATATGGATAATTTGGTTGGCATGAAGTTGGAAAGATTAAGAAAAAAAGAGTTCCATATTATTCCAATACCTCCTGCTATGCCCACGGCATCAGTGGCCACCGCTTCATTGTGCTTTCAAATTTTGCTAGCCATGAATTTGAAATTCTCCTCCAGGCATTTTGTTTCCTGGATAAAAATGACTGAAGGTCTCTCTTCTTTTATTTATTTTTTTAATAATCTTTTCTTCCTGGGTGCTCCACACCCCCTGATATTCCATGATATGAGTTTCATTGTGAAATCTTGTTTGCTTGCAAGAAGGCTGCGTCGATGGTCGACAATTTCCCAAATGCCACCGGTTTTTCTCCAATGTCCCTAATACGTTGTTGGTTGCTTCGTCTTCCATGTTTCTCATTCCCTACTTTCTTGATGGTTTCATGGATTCTTGTTCCTGTGATGTTTGGACTTACTCCAAGTGTTTTATTTTTTTCCCCCTCTTGGTGTTTATGATTTCTTCCTTAATCAATACTAGATGTTCTGCTAGTATGATCCCTTTGATTGGATCTTCGACTGCTCTCTCTAGTTCATCGAGGTTGAGTTATCCTAGATCCATATCCTCCATTTCTTCTTCATCATCCTGTAGTGCCATTTCTTGAGGGGTTTCTTGATTTTCTTGGTTGTCTTGAGTACTTTCTTTAGAAATTGTTGATCTCATTTTCTTTGTTTATCATATCCTCATTGTTCTAAAGTATCTCAAAAGGGTTAGAGGGGTTATATTTTTTGTTTACCTCTAGTCCTTGATGTATTTTGGCTATTCTCTTTCTTCCTAATACCTTGGTGAATCCATCCTCATTCTTCTGATCCTTTCCTTTTTGTTGATTGTTGGGTATATTGTTTGGGCAGTCTCGAAACAAATTCCCATGCTCATGGCATCCTGTAGCGAAATGGGATTTGCTCCTAATCGCTGGGATGATACCAGTCTTCATACTCCCAGCATAGATTGATTCCTTTTGGTATCTCTCTCGCAATGTTCATATATACGCATATATGAGTATATGAGGTGTAATTCATTCATTTCATTTGGTCAGCCACCTTCACAATTCCCCTATGACATTTCCCAGGGATTCTAGGATGTTCTCCTGCTAGTATTCAGACAGGAGCGAATATAATCTAATCCAAATTGGAACATAAGAGAGATATTCAGTGTCTGGGTTTAATTTCTCCTTCCATGATCTGAGAAATAGATCGACTAAGTTAAAGAAACAAGGGCCGCCTTCGAATATTTTGTTCCTATCTTCCAAGTAAAAAACCTTTAGCTCCCAAATAAAGATCAAAATTCCATAGAGGTTTCCAAGAAACATTGTTCCACCAAAGAATATATTTCTCTGTTGGCTAGACGCCTACAAAATTTCCTATGAGGGCATGGTCGTGCATGTACTGTAAATGCGCCCTGAAACCATCCTCCTTAATCTGTAGCGATGGGATTTCTTTGGTTTTGGCTATGCATTTCCTGGTGCTATGCATAGGCCCCTTTCCTTTTCATGTTTCTTTTCCCATGTCATTTCTCTTTTCCATGCCCTGACCTTCCATCTCCATGTCTTTACTTGCCATTGGATCCTTTGTCAGGGGTTTGGGACCCCCTCCTATGGGATCCTCCATGGTCGCCACGCTTCCCCAATAGGGTGCGCCTGACTATTTCTTGAAATATGCCAAGTATGCCAAGTCCTAGACTGAGCCTGCAACAGTCAGGGGTGGAATCCTAGACCGACCAATGCGCTTAAGATTACAGTACGGCTCGGACCAGAGGATCCTATTAGAATCCTTGTGCAACCACCATTTTCATCACAGAAACCCTAAGCAACTCTCCTTCAATGATTTTAGTTGTGTAATTAGAATTTGTTTCATAAATTTTCATTTTGTTGAATGAGAAAAAATTGGATTAGAGATATTTTTGTCACCGACTAAATGTTCTATCCATAAAACTTAATTCCAATTGCAATGTTTGACCTTAAATAAAAAATGCATTTCAATTTGTAATTCAAATTTTCTCCTCATATGCAAGTAACATCTCCAGAACTTACCGTTAGAAATTGCTTGAGAGATTGTGGTTTAAATTAAAACTGAAAGAAGATTTTAGTCTAAACCAACTTTTTTTTTTCCTGTAAGGCTGAGACATTTTGAATTGAAATATCAATCATACTTACCCTTTTATGTCTTACTGCTTTGTTTGTATACGTCTTTGTCTTCTTTCATATATTACACTGTTTTATTTTATATATTACTTCCTTGTTTGAATAGGAGTATTGTAATGGTTTAATTAAATTCATAAGAACAAAAATACTTAGAAAAACGCTCTGCATTGGACTCTACTAAAATAGTACTTTATTTCCAAGAAACATTTGGTAGTTGGATAGGAACTACTGTAAAATTTGTATTGAATTTTCTGTTAAGTGTAGGGAATATTAGGTAGATAATTCGATTAGAATTGTTAAAATAGAATATAAAATAATTATTTAATCATAGGTTAAGTCTTGTAACTTATATTTTAATAGGTTATAGCATGCATTTAAACTTATTTTACATTAGAATATCATAGACTTTTAAATGAGCTTCATTAAAATAGTCTTGGATTTGAGCATTAATTATTTTCATTAAGTTTTGAGTTAATTTCATAATTTTAGTTGTTGTTATTTATTTACTTTGATAAACTTGATTTCTTAGATTAATCGATTGTTTGATTCCTAGTTAAGTTGATTGGTGGGTTTTATTTTGTTGAATTTGGTTGAGTAGATTGAGTTTCTAACTTGATTTGGATTACTTATTTTCTTATTTTCCATACTTTGAGATTGTGTTTCTAGCATTAATCATAGTTGTTAGAATAGGATAAGATTTGGCCCTACATTTATAGTGTCGTCACCTCAAATTTTAAGACTCCCCAGATTGACAATTTAACTGTCATACTAAACATAATTTGGTTTCCCTACATTTTTGGTGTCATTATTGGGAAGGTGCTAAAGGGGTTGAAGTATAGGTATATCAGTTTCTTTTACATTACATAGAAAGGGGAGGGGAAATGATAATATGCAAAGATGATTTCACTACGAAATTTATGTGGTGTAACAACCTGACACATTCACTTTGGTGGTTTACCCCAAATCCGTGTTGTTATTTTTCATGCAAATAAGTTTCCTATTTGCAAGTGTGTTTATTTTTTTTCAAATGTTAGATTTACTTTCCACAAAGAATGTTTACTTTCTACAAGTTTATTTTCTACAAGTGTATTTATTTTTCCACAATAGTGTTTTAATGAAAGTGTGCTTATTTTTCCTTCTAGTGTGTTTAATTTTATGCAAGTGTGAGTTTGATTTCTTTTTAGCAAGTGTTCTTTATTTTATATATGTGTGGTTTTCTTTTCAATTTTGCAACTAGTTTTTGTAGTGCACATCAATTCGATATAGGCACATAAGTTCATTTTGTTGTCGATTTGTAGCTACCTCTTAAAGAGTTGTTTTGTGAAAAAAATGTTTACCATTTTTTTATCAAAATTTCTCAAAATATCAATTTAACGTGATCTAAAATATTTATGCATAAGTTTAATTCGATTTAAAATATTTCTGCATAAGGTCAACCTGATAGGAAATTTCTAATAGCATGGAATTTGCATTCATTCTATATTTCTAACAGCATTAGGAACAAAATAACATGAAATGCATTTTTCCTTTCATTTTTCAGTACTGAATTTGAGAGATTTAGTTAAGGAAAATACTTGGTTTTTTGTATATTTTAGTAGGCTTCCTTATTTTCATGTATCTTCTCTTCACTGAATATTAGCAACTAAAATAGATAAAATACCCTACCAACCAACTTATCATGCTGACCCTAGGAAATTGACAGATTTCCTAGCCCCTCATCCCAAAATACAATAATCCAAATAACTGCTTTCCTTAGTTCCAAAAATACTTCAATATTGGTGCAGTTTCCCCTCTTCTTTTTCAGTTCCCACCTCCTCCACCCTTGAGTTACTACCCCTCCTCTATAATTCCTCCTTTTTCCTCATATCACTAAGTCCTATTCCCTCCAGTAAAAACTAACCCCTTCCTAGTCCCGTAAAGCTTCCCTAATTACCGTTTCCTCCTCTAGAAGCCTTTAGGCTTACTCCACCGCCCCCATCAAATCCCCCAAACCCCAAACATTAATTTGCTTTTTTTTTAGAAATCCAAATCATAATAAAATACTATATTCTTATGTGCTTGTTATCTCGAGCATTTCAATGACATTAAGGTCAATTAAATTCAATTGAGTGAGTTGACTTCCCATTCATTAATAATTCTCTACATGTTCATTTGGGATCTTCATGAGAGAGTGGGATAATTATTAGTCCCACTCACCATTTTAAACATTAAACATGTTGGAATAAAATAATAATTTAATAGTTATTATTGTTGACCTTTGAGGTTGGTAGGGGTGAGTGTCTTAAATGTGTTATCAAATCTGGATCCGATGTCTTACATGGTAATAAATTAATGACAATTATTATTTTAATGACATGTTATCTTATCTCATTTGGTTCAATTAAATAATTAAATACACTTTTAACTTTTCATGAAATGCTTTGGTTAATCCTATCAATAATTACTTTTCACTCAATAATTCATATAATTATTTTGTTAATCCTCTATGCTTTATAGTAAAAGAAAATTTTATCATTATAAATATTAATTAAATAATAATAGTCATAATCATAATAATAATTAGTGATAAATAATTAATGACAATATTTATCTGTTTGGTTGAAAAGTACCCTAGTACCACCACATTATTCTTGTATTTATAAACAAAGCACCCTTAAGGGTTTTAAACAATTATGGTAAACAATTAAGTAGCACAATTATATTGACGCATATGGAAACTTTTCTATGTTTATTCATGATAATCCCAATTGACAACACTTAATCAATTACTTATTAAAATTTTCACATATTCTTAATAAATGAAACGTTCATGATCTATATTGGATCAATGCACAATTAACTTAGTTATTCACAACAAGTTATACAATTACTTGACATGTCAAGTATTAGTATATTTATAGTAGTGTACATGTGCAATTCTTGTGCATGCATGGCCAGTTTATGCACAGGTTGGATATGTACTATAGGAAAACATCATCTTGCATATACATACTGCTAAATAATAATAATGATAATAATATTCTAGGCGGGTAGAACAAGCATACATATATGATTACTTTAACATCATTATTTATTGTAACAATTAATCATTTAATATTTCATATCGTTATATTTTGTTCACATTAGTTTAATTACTTGATTAAAAGTAAGGGTACCTACTACCACTTACATGGTGTCATGGAATCCCCAACCCTTAAATAGTACTAACTACATATCCTCCCTAACCTTCCTCTACTAGTAAAAATGTCGATGTCGGCTTCACCGGCCAGACCACATATAAAAACCAAGAGTAGTCGTCACAACGAACATGTCCCCTCCTACGAGGCATCCAACCATCGTCATCACAACTACTTGGGAAGTTTGTCTTATCATGACTCTCCAACGACCTCCGGTATCACAATAACATAGGGTGGGAAATACATTCATCCCTCTCAACATATTGGATCTATACCCTATCAATTCATACTATGCTGCTATTAGGACTATTGGATCGTTTCCTCGTATCATCATTTTGGGTTGCTAAATTTTAATGCATAACAAGTTATTATTCCACATATCATACGAGGCATTCATCTATCGCTTAGCTCCAATGTCCTTTGGGACAATACTTTGTAAAATACACATTTATAACGAGTAGTTCCACTTGATAATCAATTGATCCACAACATCATCCTCATCATTCTTGCATGTAATAATTTAATTCATCACACATATATATGACATATAATAATTCTATTGATCACATCATAAAATGGTATTCATGTACCGCATCATACATTTCACATTTTATCAATGAAAACCTTTAAGCATATACTCTCATCGTAAAAGAAATGAATCCCATGATAATCACAACATTGTAACCAGTAAACATAGTAACATAATAACCATCATGGAATTGTAACCATAGTAGCATCATAATCATAGTGTCATAATAAACACAGTCACATCATAATCTTAGTCACGTGGTTAAAACCCTAAAGAGGGAAATAGTGCACGACTCTAGCCAAATAGCTACTTGGAGCAATTTATTATGCAAAAGAAAGAAAGTTACATGAGCTTCTCATAATCGATCAACTAGCCAAGGACCCTCCATGCTCTTTAAATAGAGATAATGTACCAATCGGGTGTTAAGCCACGGATCAATGGTAGGTATGATCTAAGAGAAGTTGAACCATCGGATCACTTTATGTCTAGAACATATCGTGACCATTGGATTAGAATATTTACAAATGCATACTAATGCATACTAAAGAAACACACTTTACCTAACAGATACATTACACAAGTTGATCTTAACTAACTCCTAAGTGTCTAAATATCCTAACATCCCCCCTTAAGAACAACTTGGTATAGGATTGAAGGATTTACAAAAGTGACACTATTAGGAGAAGGAAGGAGGCATTAGAGCCTATCCCCCCTTAAGGACATATTCCTAAAATCCTAACATAGATCGAAGTTTAGAAAACTTCACTTCTGTAAGAGACTTTCTGAAGATGTCTGCAATGTGATCATTTGTAGGATGGTAGAGAATTTCAACAACATGATCATGAACAAGATTTCTGATGAAGTGCACATGTAGCTCAATGTGTTTGTTGCATTGATGTAGAACTGGGTCTTTGGAAAACCTTATGGCACTTTGGCTATCGCACCAAAGTCAAGTACGCTGCTACTGCTCGAATCCAAACT
Organism: Pseudotsuga menziesii; assembly: GCA_001517045.1. NCBI lineage: Eukaryota > Viridiplantae > Streptophyta > Pinopsida > Pinales > Pinaceae > Pseudotsuga > Pseudotsuga menziesii. The sequence goes on from LPNX010259046.1 coordinate 319,469, forward strand.
ATGAAAGGATCTGTCAAAGCCATAAAGCTTCTTGAATGGCATCAACTGCAGCTAGATATTCTGCTTCTGCTGAAGAAAGAGAAAGAACTTGTTGTTTCTTACAAACCCAAGTGACAAGTCCAGATCCCAGACTGAAAACATAACCTGCAGTATACTTTCGATCATCAAGATCACTGATCTAATCTAAATCATCGAAACTAACTGACAAAGGTTCCCCCCCAATACTTTAATGATTTCAAAACTGAATTGTACCTCAAATATATCGAAGTATTCTTTTTGCTGCTTTCCAGTGACTTTCATGAGGTGTTTGCATATAACGGGAAACACGACCAACGACAAAGGAAAGGTCAGGATAGGAATGAGTCAAGTATAAGAGACTACCAACAAGCTGATGATACAAGGAGGAATCTACTTCAGGTGAAGTACAAGTGGCATAAAGTTTGACTCCATACTGGAAGGGAGAAGGGGTTGGTTTACAATCTTCAATGTGAAAGCGACGAAGAAGGTCATAAGCATACTTAGACTAGGAAAGAAGGATTCCTTCTTTGGTTTGCAATACTTGGAGACCAATGAAATAATGCAAATGTCCTAAGTCTAACATTTCAAAATTTTTCTTAAGACTGGATTTCACATGGGTTAAAAGTTTAGGGTTACTACCAGTCAGGATAAGATCATCAACATAAATAACAAGTATGATGAGATGGTTTCCTACTTCCTTGGTATAGACATTGGGGTTAGAATGGCATCTAGAAAAACCAGTGTTAAGGAGAAATCTATCCATTTTGACATACCAAGCTCAAGGATCTTGCTTAAGGACATATAAGGATTTCTTAAGGTGACAGACAAGGCTAGATTTATTTTGAACCTATCCAGGAGGTTTTTCCATGTAAATTTCCTCTCGTAAATCACCATGTAAGAAGGAAAACTTGACATCCATTTGATGGAATTCCCAGTTATGTAAGGCTGCAAGGGAAAGAACATGGTAGATGGAGTTCATTTTTGCAACACGGGAAAAGGTTTCATTGTAGTCAATCCTTTCAACTTGGGAAAAAGCTTTGGAAACTAACCTTGCCTTAAGTCTTTCAACACTTCCATCTGATGCATACTTAGTTCTGTAGATCCATTTACATCTGACAAGTTTTCTTCCTTTTGGAAGAGGAACAAGATCCCAAGTATCATTATCCATTAAGGAACGATATTATTCATCCATAGCTGTATCCCAATCTGGATTTCCTGAAGCTTCTGCAAAAGTTTTTGGATCATGACTCTCAGAAACTTGATCCAAAAGAGAAGAGGCTCATTGAAACTGAGAACGTGTTTGATGTTGATCTCTAGGATCACTGGAAAGATCAACAACTGCTTCACATGTTGAACGAACCCATCAAGGAAGCATTGGTGCTGGTGCAACTCGAGGAACATGAGCAGGCAGAGGTGGATTTTCATCCTCACTATCATCATCAAAAATTGGATTTGGAAACCTGTCAAGGAAGTTGGAAGAAGAAGCAGAAGGGACAATCGCCGAATTTGGCTTGTAGGACAAATATGGCACACCCACCAAGTTAGGCTTGCAAGCAAAGATATTTTCATCAAATTTAACATCTCTTCTAATGATTATATCATGAGAATGTGGCTGAAGAAGTCTATAACCTTTTCCATCTTCAGAATATCCAACAAATATGCACTTTTCACTTTTAGGCTGCAATGGTTTTTGTTTTTCATCTGGAATGTGAGCCCATGCTTCACAACCAAACACACAGAAGTGACTTACATCTAGTTTAATTTTACTCCATTCTTCTTCTAGTGTTATACCTTATAAAAATTTAGTGGGTGTGCGATTTACTATGTAATTTGCACAATTTATGGCCTCAGCCCAATATTTAAGACTTAGTCCCTTTAGATTGGATCATATAATTAGCCATTTCTTTTAAAGTGTGGTTCTTCCGTTCAGCTACGCCATTTTTTTGTGGTGTATATGGAACAATTTGTTGTTGTTGGATTCCTTGTTCAGTGTAGAAAGTAGTGAACTTTTTGTTAACATATTCTCCTCCATTGTTAGATCTTAACTTAATAATTTGATGACCAGATTATTTTTCAACAAGGGCCTTGTAGGACAAGAACATGTTAAATACTTCGCTCTTATGTTTTAGAAAGTAAACCCAAGTGCATCTGGAGTAGTCATCAATGAAAGTTAAGAAATATTTGAAACCAGAAAAGGAAGCAGATGGAATAGGGCCACACAAGTTAGTATGCACAAGCTCCAAGGGAACTGAGGCATGCTAAGAGGCACGTTTGTCAAAACTGTCCCGATGATGTTTTCCAATTACACAACTGGAACAAACACCATCCTTGCAAGATACCATCAGAAGACCAATCACCATATTGTCTTTACATAGTTTTCGCACTGAACGATAATTTAAGTGACCAAATCGCTCATGCCAAAGTTTGCTCAACTTATCACTATGAGCAACAAAAACTGAAGGAAAAGGTGATGACCCAAAGTTGTTAAATGTGTACAACCTGGTAATATCATCAACAGTTCCAGTAGCAAGGACATTTTGAGGATTTTTAAAATCCTTGATTACAACTTGGTGAGGTGTAAACGTCACAGTTTTACCTTCACCCGAATGAGTAATTTGATAGACTGATAACAACTTGCAGGAAATTTTTGGAACACATAGTACATCATTCAAATGACCATTTTCTACTGGAGTTGTTCCATATACTACAACACTTAGATATCTATCATCACCAACAAATATTTGTTTTGTGTTACATTCATGCATAGTAGAAAAGATTGCTTGATCCTTAGCCATATGATAAGATGCTCCAGAATCAATGAGCCATTCATTTGAAGTAGAAGAAGAAGATGTAGTATAAGATTAACCAGAAGCACAAAGTGCATGTCCATGAGAGGTAGATTCTAAAGATGAATCTAGGCTGATTTGGTGCTTCTTCATTACTGTTTCCAAGGCTGCCATCTTCTTGAAACACTTAGATTCATCATGATTATCTTTCCCATAAAAATTGAAATGATTCTCAGTCTTCTTTCCTTTTTTCTTGGATACTTTGTAATTTTTTAAAGAAGGAGCTGACTGAGAGGGTTTGGGACCCTTATTTGGCTTATTATTGTGAAGGTTTTGTTTCTTGGGAGGCTTGGACTTTTCTTTCCGTTGGGACAATAAGGATTTCCTAGATGTATCTGCATTGTTAATTATTCTAAGATGAATGAGCTTATCTTTCTCTCTAATTAAGGAATCACAAAAGGATTCAAGACTAGGATCTTGATAGCTAGCTGCAGTCAAGGATTCTTTCATGGAGTAAAATGTAGATACAAAAACAGAATATGCAAGTCCAAGTTTGAAAAGAATATGATAAATACATTGTTTGTCTGCTTTCTTAATCTTGCATTCTTCACATAGGAGTCTAAGAGTTTTATACTTAGATAAATATCCTTGAATGCATGAAAAATCACTTGGATTCAAAGAAATCAACTCATTCTCAAGTTGATGACCTCAAATTTCATTGTGTTTACCTAACACGGATTTCGACTTTTCCCAAGCTTTATCAGGTTCATCAATTCTAGATATGTGGAATCACAAATCAGTAGAGATTGACATCCCAATCATTCCACGAGCTTCATTACATCTATTTTTCCATGTAATTTTCTTATCATCATCAGTGGGTTATGTTTCTTTCCCTGAGGTAATTCTGAAAAGTCCCCTACTTCGTAGAACATCCTCCATATGAGATTTCCATGAGAAATAATTAGAACTTGTAAGTATAATATCAGAAGGGGTGGCCATACTATAAAATAATGGCCGAAAGAACAAAAACTAACTATCTGGATGTAAAGAGCTCAAAAAATTAGGCTGTTTAAAAAAAAACGGCATTGATAACTGATTCTGGATGATGAAATTATGCTTTATCAAAGAAAATGTTGAAGATGTCCCCAATAGTGACATGGTAGATATTAGCTTGACCAAATTAAAAAAAAAAACCCTTCTTCCCAAGGTGAACCTTTGACAATCACTTACAATAAAATTTATTTTTTTAAGTGAATCACTTTTGAAAAATAAGTGATGTTTAGTTTTAGAATAATGTTACTTTTAAATAGTGCGGCAATAAATTAAAAGACTTAAGTGACTCACTTTTTATTTTATTTTATTTAAGTGATATGCACTCTTACAATAAATAACTTGAAAATAGAAATTGCATGCATTAAAAAGTAACGAGATAAGACTTGAACTCAAGACTTGTCAAGAGATAAAGTAACTTTGAACCAAGTGAGCTAAGTTTAAAAGGTACATGAAAGAATGGAAAGAGGAACGGATTTTTTTTTTACTCTTCTCTCTTGTTTTCCATGCTTGCCTTTTTTTTTCCTGCAAATCACAAAAAAAATCGAGAAACAAAAAACAAAACAAAAATTCACACTATGGGTGGGGTTAGATCTTGGTTAGCTTAACCAAAAATTCTATGTTTTTGAGTTTTCTTGCAATTTCTGATTTGTCGTGGTTGCACAAGGTGCACGGAAAAGAGCATAAATAGCCGAGAATACAAGAAAAAAAACCTTTCCCCTACTGTTTCTGATTCGCCGCGATCGTGCAAGGTGCATGACAAAGAGCATACGCACCCAGGGAAGGCAATATTTTGAGACTAAAATAGTAAATATCTAATAATAAAACTAATAAAATATGAGAGATTTAAAAAAATAAAAAACAAATCCGTCACTGTAACATTATACCTTTAGATTTGCCAAAGTGGGTGTTTCTGGATCAAACAGAAAAAAATTTCGATGAAACGAAAACTATTTCCAAACGGAAATGACACTCTAGACATAATGGAATAGCTCCCAAAGATAAAAAAAATGCACAGAAACTCCAGAACCATAAACCCTTTTAAATTTTCGGCAACACCGGTTCCAGATCTTGATCAAAACCGAAAGAGGCTTTTCATAAATGCTCTGATACCATGTTTGAGTTCACAGGGTACTCCCAAAATACTAAACGCCTAGAGAAACCACTTTACACAAATGAATCATCGATCAATACACCGATTTTTGTCACGTGGTTAAAACCCTCAAGAGGGAAACAATCCACGACCCCAGCCAAATAGCTACTTGGACCAATTTATTATGCAAAAGAAAGAAAGTTATATGAGCTTCTCATAATTTATCAACTAGCTAAGGACCCTTCATGCTCTTTAAATAGATATCATGGACCAATCGGGTGTTAATCCACGGATCAATGGTAGGTATGATCTAAGAGAAGTTGAACCTTCGGATCACTTTATGTTTAGAACATATCGTGACCGTTGGATTAGAATATTTACAAATGCAAACTAATGCACACTAAAGAAACACACTTTACCTAATGGATATATTACATAGGTTGATCTTAACTAACTCCTAAGTGTCTAAATATCCTAACAACAGGTCCATAACCTCATCCTCCTCCTCGACCAAATCCTCCACCCCATCCCCCCAGGAATCCTCCTTGCTGCTGATATAGTGGTTGATTGAATTGTTGTTGCTGCAGTGGATTCGACTGTAATTGCAAATACTATGGTTGAGTATACTTTGGCTGCACGAATTCATCTGCATGTGGTTGTACTGTAGAGGTGGCGGGGAAAAATGCAGTTGTGGCACAAATTGTTGTTGCAGTTGTGACTGTGGTACAAGTTTTGGTTGCATTTGTGGTTGTGGTACAAATGGTGGCTGCGGCTGTACCACCTGTGGATGTTTCTACGATTGCTGCATCATTCAATGGTATTTTCCCTTCAATTAGTACATGTACATTTTTTTTTCTTGGAGCAAATCATATGGTCGACAATCCTTATCTTCATTCCCAATAGACTAAAAAAACATGCAATTCAAATTCTTCGGTTTCATGATCATCTTCTTCATATATCCACAATCTTCATGCCAATGCCCATAAAATTAGCAGATCCAACACCATGGCATGTTTCCATAACTTAATGGATTTGGAGCTCTTGACAGTAGATAGTTTTGAAAGTATGGGCATTGATCTTGATGATTTCCCTCTGCATGACATCGAGTACACCATATTTCTCTGTGCTTGTCTTTCCCCTTCTTGATATCTTGCAATAGGATCACCAATTTTTTCAATTGAGATTGAATCTCATTCATACCAACTCCATTCTCATCAACAGGTGAATCCTCCAACCTCATCATGATCTCTAGAGCCTCGATCTATGTCACAATATTTTGTTGCATCGAAGGCATTATGATATGCAACACTAATTCCACGATGACCCATTCCATATGTTCAACATCGATCATGTCAAACCTAATTCTCTCCATTAGTGTCTTGAATCACTGATCAAAATCCTAAATAGTTTGATTTAGATATTTCTTAATATCCTTCAACTCCATGATGTATTACGCCTCATATTTTGGTATTCTGAACTCTTCAATCAATCCTTTTTTTTATTTCAGCCAGAGTATTCACTAGAGTACCTGGTGGAAATTGTACAAATTTCATGTACCAATCGAGTGCATGACAAAGGTTCATCTCCAACTGGCCCTGCTTAATGTCATCATCCTGAACTTGTTTGATAGTCCAAACTGCTTCACACATAAACCAATATTGCTCAGGATCGTCAATCCCATTTCCATGAAATAGGGGTAACTTCACATCATCCCCCACCATCCTATGAATTCTTCCTATATTTGCTAATCCACTACTATTAGAGTGTCATTGACACGTCAGAAAAGTCAGTGTCGATCTAGTGTTTCTTCCTAAGTGCGATGCAGTGCATGGAGGTTTTGGTACGTTGTTTCTCTGGGTTAGTCTTTCCTCAAGCCCAGGCATAGCCTAGTGATCTCCTTCATAATTGTAGGGTCACCTCATCCCATGTGTTCTTCTCTCATGGCCTTGATTTTTTGTTGTAGTACAACTCTCTCTTGTCCTCTGCCTCTTTTCTTGCCGAAACCTTGCTCCTCCTCTCGTAAGACCACTTTCTTCCTCAGCTTCCCTCACAGTCCCATCATAAATTCCATCCATATACCCTTTATCATTCCGTCCTACCCTTGTCTCTGTGATACGCAAAGCCTTTGTACATCAGGGCTCTACTCTTCGGAGTTCATCTTCAATATGCCTTTTTCGTAGATAAGCATCTTAATAGACAATTGCAAAGGTAAAAGAAACCTACCTCTTGGTCCGTTGAAGAACTCCCTTTCCACGTCACTGTAAGATTTAACTATATCGACCACGAACTCAATGATATAGCCCTCCAAGAATCTATCAAGCCAAACCTCAAAATCCCTTGACGCTCTGTTATCTACTTGCTGCAACTATTGGATCAGTTCTGGGGTCCAGTTAGTTGGTTCACCTCCTTGGAAATTTGTCTTCCGATATGTTAATCGCACCAACCACTCATACAAATTGGTTAGAAACTCATAGAAAATGTACTCGTGTATATAATAATACATGTGCCTCTCCAGCCACTTCTGCGTTGTTACTCCAGGTATCTGATTCCCTTTCTCAGCAAATTCTTGTGCTTTCTGGTCAAACCAATCTTGGATTTCTGGTCTCATTGGATTCGACAACATGTCATACTTATCCTTCACACTAAGGTCTTGAAAATAGAACCATTTATTGACATAGATTCGTCGACATGGGTTCACTCTCTGTTAACACCCATAATACAATGATCCCGTTGAGCACCGGACCAGACAGGTTTTACCCTATCCAGCAACACTTGCATAGAAGATGAGGTCTCACCTGAGATGTTCAGGGGAGAGCTGTCAGAACCAAGTTTCCCCAGTAAGAAGGAGGATTGTGCACCTATTGTCAACTTATGGTAACATTACTTGAGTAGATACAAGCACTGGTTTATACATTAACAAATTCATATTATCATTCAATATATCAGATCAGCATACATAGACAACAACAGAAATATTGATGGATAAACAGATCTATCAATATATCATCATTTGTGACAAGAAATCATCGCATCATTCAAATATACACATTGCAACACAGTATTCATTCATATTCTAATCACAAAAAACATGAAAACATCAAGACGAAAAAAGACACAATGTTTATGCCTAATCTTCGTCATGTCATATTAATCTTCGTATCAAAACTACAGGTTCACAAAAAATTTCTTCAATTTAGATCTTGCATCATAGATAGATTGCAGATCACATCCACAATATCATCTCCTAATAATCCCAACTGAAGAAGAAGGCTTAACATTTACAATCCTATATCTATTTATAGGCTCGCACCTTCACATTAGTGGTCCAATTAAGTCATCTTCCTAACTACTTGGACCAAAATATACAAAAAAATTACCAAAAACTACAAAACATGACCAAAATATACAAAATGTGGTTATTCCTCCTTGCGTGCCATCCTCCACGTAGTGTCCCCGACCCTCTGACAAGTGAAGAGGACACTACCGAACCATCAAAAACCTCTGGGCAACTAGCCCCGTGAGCATGAACACACATAAAAACAAAATGCTTGAACATAAAACATGCTAAGATGCATAATCATTTACATACACAATGGAAGCAAACATACATTCGTTCAGGCATTCAACATGTTCATCATCATTCATTAAACATCAAATATGATTGTAAAAGTAAAATAGACAAGAATAATTATCTTATTAAGAATTCATCCCGCAACCAGCTACGTCACTGCAACATTCCACCCAACCATAGGCTAGTGTGTTCATAAATTTCTCAGCAACACTGCCACCCCCGAGATGGGCATGATTCCCCAAGGAATAAGGGACTAAGCAGGCTTACACATATCCAGGGTACACAAATCAACCAATCCAACAAAGTAGGGTTTATCAAGCTACCAAGGAGTTGGGAAAAGCTAAATGCTAAGCTGGTGGTCTCGTTGGAGAGGTAAGGACGCCTACACCAAAGCTAGTTGGACTTCTAAGACAGCCACACACACCGAACACCAGGAATCAGTCCTTTCTCTACTACACAGTCCCTCAGGCCCTGACTTCCCTTTCAAGTGCTATCTTGGGGTTGTGCAGAAGAAATCCATCCATCTAAATCTATCTGTGTGGCTCCCAAACACCAGGTTTCACAACTATTCATAGCTGGGACAAGGGAAAACAATTCTTGAGTCATTCTTGGCCCTATCATGGCAAAAATGACTCCATAACAACCTACAGCAGCCCAAAATGTAAAGGCAGACACAACCAACAAACATGGGGAAACAACAGCCCATTATCAATGATGAAGCCACGGGAAAACTTACACAGACCACAATGGGGAAGAAAAACAAACTACCAATCTATACGTGAGGGAATTTTACGTACAGATCCCAAAATCCTCATGGAAAATGCATCGGATACCACTCTATAGAAAAAATGGGAATGACAGCCCAAACCACTCCCCTCCTTCCTGTGTGAATGGCTCCTGCACAGGGAAAATGAGGGTGACCGTAACCATGGCTCCAGCCCTACGTGAGGAAGAAAAATGATGGAGATTCCTCTCTGCCCAAGCAACATGAAGAGGAAGATTCCACTGGTGCTGTGGGCATGTGGGAAAGGACTGACAGTCCTACCACTCCCACCACTACTCAGGAATAACTACCCCAACTAACAAACAACAGAATTTTAAATGGGTGGCTGACACATGGCTTTTCCCCCCATAGGTTCATAGCTCAAAAATTCCCCACCCTTATCCTTAGGAAAATCATGCCCTTTTCATTAACGTTGCACTGTTGTAGCTAGCTGTAGGTTCATTTTAATTAATGTGCATATTTACATGATGCCAAAATTATTATGTGCCAGATAGCACGATATACCATCGGCAACGATCCCAATTGCTGAAACATAACACAACCAAATCGATGGTGGGGCTTTTTCCTTTAGATCTACACCACAATTAATTACAATATACACATCATGTATCGTTTAATGCAACAAGGGTAAAAACCAGTGATATTACAATCCCCTACCCCTTGGAATAACACCGTCCTCAGTGTTCCAATACATAGGAATACATATACAATTTGCACATCCAAATTTCAAAGTTTTGTAGATCTGTCCCACATTCAATTATTGACTTGAACTTTCAGGACCAAGCCCCTCAGCTTCCAGGAGCTTCTCTTGCTAGTTCTCATCTTTCGGCTGATCCCCAAGTCTAGGAACTTTGTGGCTGCTACCCTCTTTATGTTCCATCGTTGTGCAGTCTCGGCGGCAATGATGTCCTCCCCATTTCCAACATTTTGCTGGCTACCTCATTTTTACCTGCTCAATTTCTTTTGAGTCTTCATGCCTGGAACATTTCTTAACGGATTGCTTGGACGAATGTCCCATCATTGATCCACTTTCCTTTCCTTTTCTGATTTCTCCCAGAAGGCTTTCTACCTCCTTTTGCAAACAAATAGAGTCTTGCAAAATCTTGTGGTTCATCTCATTCTGCCTTTTCTATATCTTGAGCACCTCTCCAAGATTCTCTTGGGTCTTGGGAATCATTTGAAGGAGACTTCCAGCCAAATCCAACATCTTCTGGTCTGCTTCCATGATCAATGTGCACTACTAGATTTCACTTTTCTCACCTATGAAAAGCATCATTGAAATTCTATTAGACGAAGCATAATATAGGAATTAAAATCAATAAATTAATTTCCTAGTTGGCATGACCATCCAAATATTTTCAAGGAGACTTTAATACTCTGCATGCCTTCCCAACAAGCACATGAGCTCATTCATGTCCATTCTCGGGCAAGGAATTAACTATTCCAGCATTCACAATTTACTTTAAGCAAATACAAATATTCTATTTTCATTCATACATGCATTCAACAATCTTTTGTTTTCACAATGCATAAGTATATATATAGATATATATAATCAAAAAGGAAAGAGAGAGCAGCAAGAGTTTTCCTCCTCTTTGTCTTGTTCCATCCTAGAACCCAGACCACCACTATGGTTTTCATGCTCTCGGCCTCTTTCACTTCATCGTGAAGGCTGGACCAATCCCTCTTGGTCATGACACTTAGTGTCTCTGGTCTATTTCAGACCTCTCAACTATGGAGCCTCCCCACATGGTTTGTCTCGGCTGCTAGGACCTTCACAGTCTCACTAGCACTTTTTCATTACTACTCATTCTGAGCTCTTCAGGATAGTCACATGTCCACATGCACCCCTAGGATACCTTCATGGTCCTCGCTCCTAGCGATACCTATACTCAAACATTGAATAGATTCATATGTTTAGTTTTTTCTCAATGGGTTTTATCTCTTAAACAAGAGCTTAAAACATCATAACCGAATCATATACTCATGTATATTCATAAGCAAGAAATTGCAAAATAATCCAATACTTATCTGTATTGTGCATTTCCTCTTTGGTCCACAGGATCCTGCTTCGCTTTGCAAGCCTTGGGATTTCCTATGGACTTGGATGTTAGGTTAGCACACAGGCTGCTTCACAACATCCTTTTATATATATCAAGCACAGTTAAGCCAACCTACATTTGGGTTTATCAGACCATCCAGCCAAGACAATATACAATTGGGTTTATTAGGCTGCAGCCAATCAAGCCAATACACTACTAGGTTTATTAGGCTACTCAGCCAAGCCAACTAATAGTTGGGTTTACCAGACTGCATGTAGTCAATCCAACACTGTAACATTCCCATAATTTCCACAGGACCAATTAATTAATGTCCAACAAACCACATTTTTCACAACATCAATAATTACACAGTCAAGCCAACCTACAGTTGGGTTTATCATACCGTCCATCTAGTACACCTTCACACCGATTGGGCTTGGAACTGTACCATTACCATTTCCATGTTTCATTTCCACAAATAAGCTCTAATTCCACTACCCCATACAACACAAGAAACCACTCCCTTCTCTGCTCTTCAGTCCCTCAGGAATGTCTCCTTCTTTATGATCTTCAGTATAAGGGAGAATGAGCCCAATCCACTGTCCACTTAGTGTGCAACACCAACTTCATCTGTTTAGCCAGACAACACAAGCAATATAAGAAAACTCATCAACATTATTTCTCTAAAACTGTAATCATATTTCACATCATCCACTATGAAGTATTGAGACACCAGGAGTGCGTCCACTCCCTAGGGTGTAATCAATATTGAAAACCCTTCCATGATCCAACATCGGGAAAGTGTGCATCCCATTCTGATGTGTTCCATGTAGGCCCTATTCATACTCAAGCAATCTATCATAATAAAAAGAAATTGAAAACATGCTCTGCATATTGAATTTAACAATTTGACATGCATATTCTTAGCTACAGTCATAGAACACTTATCCATTTGTCGAGGCAGTATTCCTTCATTAAGGAGGAATGGGGGATCACTTCTCTGAGTTGACAGTCCCTCGGTTTGCAATCCCAACTCCTTTTTACATTTCATATCCACATATGTCTTACCAACATAATCTATACCATCTCACTCATGTTGCTTACCAAACATGTAGTGCATATGAGACATTTCCAAAATATCCAATGGATTTTCACCCGAAACCCATTTCCAAGATAGGGGAGAACCTCCCCATAAAGTTTGGCTCCTTCAGGCCATCACACATGGTCTTCCTGTACTATGTATCCCTGGCACATTCATCAAGTAGTCAAATAGTCAATCATTATCTAACAATACAATCCAAATTGATTGTTCCATAACCAAGCAACGACATTAGTACCTAAATTCAATAGGAATTTGCAACTCTGTCTACTACAGAAATTGATTTGCTTAGCAATGAGGTGATCCTCATTTTTTGGTCTCTTGTAAGCAGCACCACTATTCCCATTATAAGTTTATGCTTACTACCATCACATGAACATCCACTTACAACACGTCCTCCTGACACAATTCTATGAAAGCCAATAGTGATTAGCAGTTGTCAGCAATTTCTCAAATCTAACATTTACAAATTCAAATTGACAACTCATCTTGCATACATACTATTTTTACAACCATGAGAGTCTCATGAGGTTTGGCTCTTTCACATGGTAGATTCCGGTCTTTTTCATGTTCTTACCCACTTTGCCATGCCCCAAGCAATCTACCTGAAATATGAACTTCAATCAGCCACACACTTGGTAAGTCTTGATGCATATAACTTTTTCCATTGCTGCAACAATCATTGAAGCATTTCCAGAATTATAGAATTCAAATGCTTCCAGCTGTTAGCACATCAATATTACCAAAACTCATTTACTTCACACAATCATTATCATACTAAAATTGCAAGGTATAGTCACATCATTTATGCCAAAATGAAATGTTTAGATACTCCTTACTTCACAAGTGTATCATTTGTACGACGTTGCCCTTCCATAGAGCATTTTCGGCATCTAATCGATCATGACTACCCTTTGCATGCACTTACTATCCTACATCCATAACAGCTCTTGAAATAGTTCCATAACAACTCTTGAAATGGTTCAATTCATCATTTCAGCCATTAGTTATTCATAATGACACATGCACTATCTCAATGCATTCATGCAATGCATCACAACATTTGCACCCATACTTATGTATGCATATCTACAACATTTACTCATAATTTTCATATGCATCTATTCAATACATAACCACAAGATTTATGAAATCTTTTAATGCATATCCACTCAATGTTACCTTGCATTGATTTAGGAATATTACGCATTCAAACATACCATGCATGGCCTAATCATGACTACTTCATATAGGATGCATTACTCTAATCAAGACCCTTAGTACTTACTTTATTTGGGCTACTAGGCTCATAATAGCATATACATGCATGATACCTTATTATATGGATGTAGTATAAATTGTAAATAACCATAGGGTATGAAACCTCTTGCTTTTACCAATCCATTCAATTGTCATAATTAAACCATTACCTGCATGGATCCTACTTACACCCTTGACATTACCAGTTTGGTTGGTCTCTTGTAGGGGATTGCAAAAGGATCTCACCAACTTTTGATTTTGGACTTGTTGCCTTATCCCTTTCTCCATCGGGTTGCTGGTCACATTCATCAGCATCAGCAAGATATTTAGCCATGTCCATGTTTTCGTTGGTTTTCCCACTAATGCCAACACCAATGGAATAATTACCATTAGTGGTTCATTATAAATGTATAATTCTCACTACTCTTACCAACATGTAATATCCTATGCATGCAAGGCATATCCTCATACATTTTATGTACAAAACTTATAAAATGTAATTATAATTAACAAGAAAGGGTTTAAGGAAATTTTCCTTTTCAAGTCCCTCATCTTTGCATGGAACTCCTCTTCCACACAACAGCTGGTTTGACTTCATGGTCTTGCTACCTCTAGGCATGCAATTCCTGGATTTATCCATATTGACAGCAACACATTTCCTTTTCAAACAATCACTAGGAATTTGCATCTTCGCATTTAAACTCAGGTGATTCCTCCTTGTTCCCTACTGGATAGGCTTTCCAATGCCTATCCCCATGCTTCATTCTGACCTCGGGTGTGAAAACCACACTACTTCTAAAATGATGATCTTCATCAAATTTAGGCAAAACACACAATTGTATTTTGGTCTGAATTGCTAACTTCAGCCACCTAGAATTCCTTCTCCTTTTCAAACCTGAAACTACTAAAAGACTACTAAGGAACAGTTAAAAATCGTGGAGAAATCCCTCTGGAAAGACCCAAAATTTCTTTTTCCCAATCGGATCCCTTCCCCACTAATTTTCCGACACTTCGACGATCTAATCAACAAATTTCTTCCAGTGCTCATCGACAACCCTATCATCTAGAACTTTCTGATGCATCGTATCCTCAATCATTTAGGCTTCTAGAAAATATCGGCGATGATAGTATATCGGCGATCGGAACTGCTATACACTATAGCATCGACAATGAAACTAACTCCATCACGTTGTATCAGTGGTCGGAACCACTATTCATTGGGTGGATAGTTCTCTAGGAAGCCGCAATGGTGGGCAGTAAACCGTTTGTGGATTCTGTGGACCATAGAATACATCAACGATTGGAAGCACTATCCATCAGGTGGATAGTTTCTTAGGCATCTGCAATGGTGGGAAACAAACCATCAGTGGGTTCCGCGGCTGTACAACTCATCGGTGATCAAAAAATGATACCACTATGCGTTGGTGATCAGAGCGTTAATCATCAGAATGATAGTCCGACTAATAGCTACAATGGCAGACTCACAAACCCCTAAATCTTCCTGATGTTCATTGGCTGTCAAGACAACTAATCTCTCCCAATGTGTCGAGGGACCAAATGACCAGCTTCTCCCGAGGTATCGGCAGTTTGTTCAACTAACTGTTTTCGATGTATCGACGGTCCAATCTTCTAATATTTTTTGATGATTTCAGCACTTCGGAAAATTTTGTCTTTCCTTGTCTGTCGCCACGTCGGCTCCTCAAACAACTAACATTTGCCGATGTTTCGGCGCTCTTCGGGAGATCTTCGCCGAAACTGTGGCTCTTCCTTCTACTAATTTCTGCCAAAACCTTCTCTTCTCTTCCGCCTCTGCATCGGCAACCTCATCCTCTAATTGTCGGTGATACCATCTTCTATTTTCCTCCGAAACTTGCCACGACATCAACTACTCAAACAACTAAATTTTACCAATGGTGGTGATGTTTCAACGACTCCATCACCTAATCATCGACGATCTCATCAACTAAATTTTTTCGATGCTTTTAACACGTCAACAAAATTTTCTTTCCTTGTCCACTGCATCGGGTGGTTCATCATGTAACTTTTGCTACCATGTCGACAGTCCAAACAACTAACCTTTTCCGTCGCATTGGTGGACTCTTCAACTAATTTTCGCCGACATGCATCAGCAATCCCGTCAACTAAATTTCACCAACACTACAACTTCAACTTCAACTTTTTGCCGACGTATCGGCTATTCAAACAACTAAAAATTTCTGAATGTTTTCAACAGTCAGACAAATTTCTGAAAAAAAATTTCCTGATGGAGAAATTTCCTTCCTTTTACCATTGCTCTGTCAGCTCCAACTTCTTCTATTTGCTGACATATTGATGACTTCATTATCTATTTTCCACCAAAATTCTCGGCGCTATTATCCTGAATCTCCCGTCGACGTTTGTGGCTACTTCATCAGCTATTTTCCACTGACGCCGGGTCTATGTCAGATGACCTTTCAACTATCTGAGACGACATTTTGGCAGTTGCATCCACTAGTTTTCTCCTCCATTTCAGCGATCCTTAGTTAAGATGAGCTGATGTATCGACTCAGGTTTCCTCTAGTTTTTTTTGAAACCTTCGTCAACTTCCAATCTTCGACTACTTCCGAAAACTCTCCCCTGCCAGTTCCCTATTCGACGGACTTCTGTCTAAGTTGTTCGATGTATCGAAGAAGCTTCAGACTAAGTCTTCCGATGAGCCGATGGTCCTGGAACTTAGAAAATTTTCAAAATTATTTCTGCCTGCCCCTCATTGGGTGGCCTTCCAACTATCCTCTCCCAATGTATCGGAGGAGCTCCGATACATCCGACGAGATTGGCACTTAGGAAACTTCAATGAAAAATTTTCTAAATCTTTTATTTCTTTTTCTCCTGTTGGGCGGAAGGAAACCTACCTCTACTAGCTGATTCATCATGGCCCATTCAGGCCCATGCTGCAACCTATAGCTCTGATGCCACACTGTAACATCCCCGACCCTCTGACAGACGAATAGGATGCTACCGAACCATCAAAAACCTCCGTGCAACTAGCCCCATGAGCATGAGCACACATAAAATCGAAATGCTTGAACATAAAACATGCTAAGATGCATAATCATTTACATACATAGTGGAAGCAAACATACATTCATTCAGGAATTCAACATGTTAATCATCATTCATTAAACATTAAATATGATTGCAAAAGTAAAATAGACAAGAATACTTATCTTATCAAGAATTCGTCCTGTAACCAGCTACGTCGCTGCAACATTCCACCCAACCAAAGGCCAACGTGCTCATAAATCCCTCGGCAACACTGCCACCCCCGAGCTAGGCATGATTCCCCAAGGAATAAGGGACTAACTAGGCTTACACATAGCCAAGGTACACAAATCATCCAAGCCAACACAGTAGGGTTTATCAAGCTATCAAGGTGTTGGGGAAAGCTGAATGCTAAGCTGGTGGTCTTGTTAGAGAGCTAAGGATGTCTATACCAAAGCTAGCCAGACTTCTAAGACACCCACACACACCCAACACTAGGAATCAGTCCTTTCTTTGCTACACAGTCCCTCAGGCCCTGGCTTCCCTTTCAAGTGCTATCCCAAGGTTTTATAGAAGAAACCTAGCCATCTAACTCTATCTGTGTGGCTCCCAAACACCAGGTTTCACAGCGATTCACAGCTGGGACAAGGGAAAACAATTCTTGAGTTGTTCTTGGCCCTATCGTGGCCAAAATGACTCCATCACAGCCTACAACAGCCCAAAACGTAAAGGAAGACACATCCAACAAATGTGGGGAAACAACAGCTCGTTCTCAACGATGAAGCCATGGAAAAACTTACAGAGAACACAATGGGGAAGAAAAACAGACTCGCAATCTGTACGTAAGGGAATTTTATGCACAGATCCCAAAATCCCGATGGAAAATGCACCATATACCACTCTGTAGAAAAAATGGGAATGACATCCCAAATGACTCCCCTCGTTCCTACATGAATGGCTCCTGCAAAGGGAAAGTGCGGGTGACCGTAACCATGGCTCCAGCCCTGCGTGAGGAAGAAAAGTGATGGAGAGTCCTCTCTTCCCAAGCGACGTGAAGAGGAAGAGTATGCTGGTGGATTGGGCACATGGGAAAGGAATGAGAGTCCTGCCACTCCCACCACTACTCAACAATAATTGCCCCAACTAACAAACAACAAAAGTTTAAATGGGTGGTTGACACATGGCTTTTCCCCCCATAGGTTCATAGCTCAACAATTCCCCCCCGTTATCCTTAGGAAAATCATGCCCTTTTCATTAACGTTGCACTGTCGTAGCTAGCTGTAGGTTCATTTTAATTAATGTGCATATGTACATGATGCCAAAACTATTATGTGTTGGATAGCATGATATACCATCGACAATTATCCCAATTGCCGAAACATAACACAACCAAATCGATGGTGGGGCTTTTGCCTTTAGCTCCATAGCACGATTAATTACAATATACACATCATGTATCTTTTAATGCAACTGGGGTCAAAATCGGGGATATTACACTCCACCTTGCGCATCATCTTTGACTTTGCGCAATATCCTTGATGCTACACAACTAGTTATTTCAAAAATTTCCTACCAACAAACACTCAACCTAGCACCTATTCTCTCACTTCTACGAAAGAGGAATCATTGGTTAACATATGAGTAGTCCTCCATTACCAAATCCACAACATGGGTTTCGTTTGTTGATGATTCCAAATTGTGTGGTGTTCATATTAACTTACGAGGTTACTAGAAAGTATCCCTAAATCATAATCAAATCATCAGTCAAAAGTGTGATTGGCTCCAGGAATCTTGCAAGATAAAAACCAATTTGTGTAAATGCTCCTGGAATTTCACAAACTGTGGGATCAACAAATCCTTGGTTATATCAAGTTTGGTGAACAATTTCCATATTTAGACTAAACATGTTAACCTGATGGGAGGTTGAATCATCAATTCGTTTTTTCCTTTGCCATGTAAATTTATATAAATTGAGGGGGACGGAGTTAGAAAAATTGAGAATATATATTGAAGCATTATGTCTTGACTGTAATTTGTAATTTTTTCTTAATGAAATTGAGTTCCTAGGAATGATAGTTTGTATATAGTTTGTGTGTAATCATGTTGTATAATCCCTAGGAAGGGCCCACCTGTGGACCATGGATATCTTTTATTTTTACCCTTTGTTGTTAATCTTATACATGTAGATATTTCATTTATTGAATTGCATCATTTGTTTATAAATTTGATTCCTAAATGTGAATTTTGGTAGTAGATAGAAAAATAATTTTGATTTTCTCAATTTTATTTTTCTTTCCTGTACTCAATGCATTCTTGTAAATTCTGTTTATATGATTACGTTTTGATCGAGATTAGTTGTAGAAATTATAATTAAATTGACGTAACTAATGATACCCTTATTTGTTTAATTATATGCTCTATTTATAGGTTTCATTTCAAGTGATATCATTTATTCATGTAGGAGAAATACATTAGATTGTGTATATAGCTTCTATTTCAATTTCCTTTTGTCATGCAATTGACGTTTTTCTCAATGATTTTTTTTTTAAGTCAAAAGGGACCTTTCTATTACTACATTAAACTGAGAATATTTACAAGCACTGCCCCTGAAAACATGGATTCAGGCATCGGTCTGCTATCCAGAATAGAAAAAAGAAGAGTTTATCCCAAATAGAGAGTCGAAGGAGCATGAGATCTACCCAGCCTTTAAGCGTGGGTTCTCGATCATGATTACGAGGAGAACATAATATAAGCCGATTCAACATGGACTGATAAACAACAAAAAGAAAGACCAAACCAGAGCCATGACTTAGCATCTTCGAGACGACTCGGCCTCATCCTAGGTGTCGTTCATTCCTTTCCAATCATTGACCCCCACCTGGCTGGACCCTTCCATGTTCACATCTTCTTCTTTCAGAATGCACTGAAAGGGTGGACCAGAGAGACGCAGCAGGCTACGCATGTGGTTGAGGTTTTTCTCTACCTCGTCTTTGAATTTAACCACTGTGATGCGGATAAGATCCACATTTCTATCCCTCTTGTTCATGGAATGAGACAGTATGAACCTGAGGTGCCAATAATGTGACATGACCACTCCCTCTCCAAGTTTCATCCTGAATTATGAAAAAAATTCCTCCTCCATGGCAGCAATGGAATGTCGGATGTGGGAAGGCATCTCCTCATTGAACAACCACTCCCATTGATTCTCTTTAGTGTCCCCTTCCCTGCATGTTGGATCTGCCATTTCTTTTGGAGTATGAAGCCTTCTTTTCCTTTTTCTCCTACACACTCTACGTGAATACGAGTGCTTCAACCAAAAATTGCTTCTCTGCGAGTGTTTAACCCAGACTCGTTCCATAATCTCTATGGATATGGAATTGCATTTATCCCTAGTTAAATAGTGTGATGACACCTAGGAGGATATTTTGGCAATGCATACCCAGGTATGTGATATCATCCCTGAAATCATCCCACTAGATTTTCTTGTCATCTCCATATCCTTCACACGCAATAAGATCTCCTTACCCTGGCATCCTTCGATAATCACAGATCATGGCCTCTCTCTCTTGGCTACACAAAGAGAATAGTCCTCCAATGCGATCCTCCTGCAACATTTTCAACCATCCCTTCTTGATCTCGCGTGATATGTGCCATTCCCATGATTGTGGCGTGGCCTTGGATCCTTGTCTCTACAATCGAAGTCAATGCCTGTGTCAATCCACTATCAGTGCACCTGACTTCTTCTCCTCCAGACCTTTCATCCGCATCGGGGGTTTGCCAATCTCTCATGGCTAAGGCAAGAAAGGCATTGCTGTCTTCATGGTTAAGCAATGCATTCTAGTAGAAGGGAAGGAAAGTGGAGGAGGCCAAAGCACCTTTGTTGGTGATAGAGTTCGCTACCCTATTTGCTGCTCGTTTAACATGAGATAAAACCACTGCATGATTGGATTCTAAAGTGGTGGATAACACTTTGATTTTACTTTCCAATTTCCAATTCGAGGATATTTTTCTTACCATGGATCCTGCTTGTAGTTTTTTGGCCATGTTGATTATGAGAAGAGAGTCTCCTTCTATAATTATGGGGTTCCAGTTTCTCTGTATTTACCATTCTAAACCAAAAATCAACCCTTCTATCTCAGCAACGTTGTTGGTGGTTGTGCCCATAGAACGCCAGAAAACTCCTAGAATAGATCCTATGCACTTCCTCACCACGCCTCCATCTCCAGTGGGACTTGGGTTACCTTTAGAGGCCCCATCAAAATTAATCTTGAAGTAAATCGCCGGGGGGGTGGGTGGGGTAGATTGAGGGAGAGATTATTTTGATATTTTGTTGAACCTACTTCCCTAGAAAGGGCAGCATGGCATGAATCCCCAAGTATTGGAGAATTTGCATCCTTACACTATTGGTGGTGAGATCGGCCTCCTTCCATCTCTCCAATCTAAGCGTTACTTGGACATGTCTTTTAATGCCTTCTCAAACCTCCTTAATTGTTATGGCTTTGTCAGAGAATATTCTGTTATTTCGTTCGATCCAAAATTTGTACATGACAAAGCATGGAAATATTTCCCATATTCTGTTAAGGAGTTGGCTGAGGAATGTTTTATGTGGCCATTGAGCTATTGTGAAATCCACCTGTCCATTTCTCCTTACACTTTTCCTGAATATTCGTTCTCCTTCCTTCCATATTGTATCTACGAAGTTGCATTCATCTAGGAGATGATTGGTGGCCTCTTCATTATTTTTGCAGAGGCAATACTAGTGCGGATCGATGCATCCTTTTTTCCTCTTGTTTTCCCCTGTTAGAATGCATTTACGAATGAGAATCTAGAGGAAAGTGAATACTTTTGGCCAAATATTTTATTTCCAAATTTTCTTCTAGTTGATGCTGCTATTCTCAGGAATGATGTGTGTAGTGGCTGCTTCTTTCAATTTGTAAGCTCCTGATAGTGAGAAAACCCATCTTATCTTGTCTATTCCCCTAGTAATTCATATTTGTCTTACTTGTAGGTCTTACCAAAAGGATTTTATTTCCTCATTTGGGCTGATGCTTTGCCACCACTCATTCTTTCTCCAGCGTCTATAGTGATCACCTGGTTGTTCCTCCTCCCAAAATGCATTGACCTTGATGAGATTTCGTTTCTTTAATTGTTCCTTGAGTAGAGGGAGATCATGGGAATCTTTGAGTGGGATGAGTTGGTGCCAGGAGTCTTGGAAGAAGTCTGTTGATTCCCCTTCTCTTATTTCCCCAAAACATAGTTCTTTGATTATTTTGTGGTTGGAATTAGCAACATTCCATAGGTGTGAGCCTTTTATATTGTAGTCAAATATTATGAGGTTTTGTGTTGAATGATTCGGGGCATAAGTCTTGTTCCAGAGGAGGGCCCAAGGTTCGCTGCTATTCATGATCCACCACCACCATAATTTGGCATTCCCAATTTTATTTCTAGATATAGGGTCTCTCATGCCTAATCCTCCTTCCAATTTGGGTCTGCACAAGGTTTCCTAGCTTACTAGAGCCCATTTATTTTGCTCCACGGTGCCTCCCCATAGAAAGGTTCTTTGGAGTCCTTTTATTTTTTTTAGATGGAGCTGGGAGCAGCAAGAAAATAAAAAATATCAAGAGGCATGGCGTGGAGGACTGATTTGACAAGAATTAGGAAGCTCGGCATGTTTAGAGATTCGAAGTTCCAGTTAGAGAGTTTGAGTTTCATTTTCTATAGAAGATCTTTCCAAGAGGCATTTCGTAGCATGGAGTCAAAAAGGGGAGCTCCAAGATATTTCAAGGGTAAATTTCCTTCAGCAAATTCAAGAATGCGGCAAATGTTGCGCTTATTTACAGGGCATGTGTTAAAGAAAAGACCTAGGATTTGTTGTTGTTGACTTCCAGTCCATTTGATGTGAGAAAGGTATTTAGGAGGTTTTTGATTACTCATGCCTCTTGAACCGAAGCCATGTCGAATGACATAGTGTCGTCCATGAATTGCTGATGTTATTGGGGGTCAAATCCTGGATGAGGGGTGAGTCTTTTTAGCTCTCGAGATCCAATTTTGGCTTTTAGTAGGAGGCTGAGGCCTTCCATCATGAGTACAAATAAAAATGGGGAGAGGGGGTCCCCTTATCAGATTCCTCTGGAGGGCTTGAAGGTAGAGGAAGTAGAGACATTTACAAGAATGGAAAATAAGGCCGAGGAGGTGAGGCTAAAAATCCAATGAACCCAGGTGGGATCAAAGCCAAAGGCTAGAAGGATTTTAGTCATCTAGGTCCAATTGAGTTTGTCGAAATCCTTCGAGAGATCGAACTTGATAAGGAGTCCATAATTTTTTGTGAGTTTAAGAGATTGGATGAGCTCATGGGTGAGGATGATGCCATCCATGATTTGGTGGCCTTCCACATTTCCATACTGTTCTCTAGAAATGAGGCTAGGGAGCATGAGTTTGAGACAGTTGGAAATGGTATTGGTGATGATTTTAAAGATGACATTACAGAGATTTATGGACCAACAATTACCTGGGGTGTCTGCTCCATGTTCCTTGGGGATGAGAGCTATGAAGGTCAAGTCGAATGCTTTGAGGAGATCACCTATCTACCTTGATTTTTCCACTATCACAAACAACTCATCTCTTATGGTATCCCATCATGCGTGGAATAAATTGGTGGTGAATCCATTTGGTCTAGGTGCCTTATCATCCTTTAATTGTCTGACCACTTCTTCCATTTCCACCATTTCTATCAGCCTTAGCAGGAGCTTGTTCTATTTCGCTGTGATGAATGGTGGAATGTTCTGCATGACTTTGTCTTATGCCTCAATCCTTTCAATCTGCGGCTTTGTCATGATGTTTTTGAAGCGATCGAGGAGGGATGCCTCTATCTTACTGTCATTTTCCAAAGTATTTCCTGCGCCATATTTTAGTCTTGTGATTCTGTTAATTTGTTTGTTTTGTATAGTGGTTCTATGGAAGAAGTGTTCTCTCCCCTTCTAACAACCACTTGTTTTGGGCCTTGGATTCCCATAGCATTTCCTCTTGTTTTCCCCTTATGTCCATCTCCTCTAGAATTTTTTCCTCCTCTTATTTTATCTCCTTCGAGTAACCTTCTTGCATAATGATTCTTTGAAGGAGGAGGAGATGTTCCTCCAATCACGCCTTTTCCTGCTGAATGTTTCAAAAGAAATTTTTATTCCATATTTTAACTTGTGATTTAATATATTTCAACTTATGTTGGAATTGGTACATAGGAGTTCCATCTGGATGTATGAACTCTATCCACCATTGCTTAAGGAGGGGTTGGAAGTCCTTATGGGATATCCATAATTTTTAAAAATGAAATGGCCTTCGCAGTTGCTCATCCTGTCTGCACCATTGCATACTTATGGGACAGTGGTCCGAGCCTGCCGTTGGGAGCACATGTGCTGCTATATCAGCTCCTCCAACTAGAATGGTTTCCAAAATAAGAAACAATCTAATATTTTGGCAATGTCCTGGTCTCCAGATTGTTTGTTGGTCCAAGTGTGACAACCATTGTCAGTGTTTATGTCTACCAGAGCTGAATATTCTATCAAATTATCAAAATTGTTACTTGTTGGGATTAATGTTCTAATAACTCCTTTCTTCTCCTGAATATTTTGAATGAGATTGAAGTAACCACCAAGGATCCAATGTCTTCTTCCAACCAAAAAACTCATATTCCTCAAATAACTTGGAAAGATTTGTTTGTTTTCCAGTGCAAAAGGTCCATAAACATCGATAAGGAAGCCTTTAATACTGATTCTGATAATGTGAAACTCCATTGATATGGATAATTTGGTTTCCATGAAGTTGGAAAGATTAAGAAAAAAAGAGTTCCATATTATTCCAATACCTCCTGCTATGCCCACGGCATCAGTGGCCACCGCTTCATTGTGCTTTCAAATTTTTCTAGCCATGAATTTGAAATTCTCCTCCAGGCATTTTGTTTCCTGGATAAAAATGACTGAAGGTCTCTCTTATTTTATTTATTTTTTTAATAATATTTTCTTCCTAGGTGCTCCACACCCCCTGATATTCCATGATATGAGTTTCATTGCGAAATCTTGTTTGCTTGCGAGAAGGCTGCCTTGATGGTCGAGAATTTCCCAGATGCCACCAGTTTTTCTCCAATGTCACTAATACGTTGTTGGTTGCTTCGTCTTCCATGTTTCTCATTCCCTACTCTCTTGATGGTTTCATGGATTGTTGTTCCTGGGATGTTTGGACTTACTCCAAGTGTTTTATTTTTGTCCCCCTCTTGGTGTTTATGATTGCTTCGTTAAGCAATACTAGATGTTGTGCTAGTATGATCCCTTTGATTGGATCTTCGACTGCTCTCTCTAGTTCATCGAGGTTGAGTTATCCTAGATCCATATCCTCCATTTCTTCTTCATCATCCTGTAGTGCCATTTCTTGAGGGGTTTCTTGATTTTCTTGGTTGTATTGAGTACTTTCTTTAGAAATTGTTGATCTCATTTTCTTTGTTTATCATATCCTCATTGTTCTAAAGTATCTCAAAAGGATTAGAGGGGTTATATTTTTTGTTTACCTCTAGTCCTTGATGTCTTTTGGCTATTCTCTTTCTTCATAATACCTTGGTGAATCCATCCTCATTCTTCTGATCCTTTCCTTTTTGTTGATTGTTGGGTATATTGTTTGGGCAGTCTCGAAACAAATTCCCATGCTCATGGCATCCTGCAGCGAAATGGGATTTGCTCCTAATCGATGGGATGATACCAATCTTCATACTCCCAGCATAGATTGATTCCTTTTGGTATCTCTCTCGCAATGTTCATATATACGCATATATGAGTATATGAGGTGTACTTCATTCATTTCATTTGGTCGGCCACCTTCACAATTCCCCTATGACATTTCCCAGGGATTCTAGGATGTTCTCCTGCTAGTATTCAGACAGGAGCGAATATAATCTAATCCAAATTGGAACATAAGAGAGATATTCAGTGTCTGGGTTTAAATTCTCCTTCCATGGTCTGAGAAATAGATCGACTAAGTTAAATAAATAAGGGCCACCTTCGAATATTTTGTTCCTGTCTTCCAAGTAAAAAACCTTTAGCTCCCAAATAAAGATCAAAATTCCATAGAGGTTTCCAAGAAACATTGTTCCACCAAAGAATAGATTTCTCTGTTGGCTAGACGCCTACAAACTTTCCTATGAGGGCATGGTCGCGCATGTGCTGTAAATGCGCCCTGAAACCATCCTCCTTAATCTGTAGCGATGGGATTTCTTTGGTTTTGTCTATGCATTTCCTGGTGCTATGCATAGGCCCCTTTCCTTTTCATGTTTCTTTTCCCATGTCATTTCTCTTTCCCATGCTTTGACCTTCCATCTCCATGTCTTTACTTGCCATTGGATCCTTTGTCGGGGGGTTGGGACCCCCTCCATGGTCGCCATGCTTCCCCAATAGGGTGTGCCTGACTATTTCTTGAAATATGCCAAGTATTCCAAGTCCTAGAGTGAGCCCGCAGCAGACAGGGGTGGAATCCTAAACCAACCAATGCGCTTAAGATTACAGTACGGATCAGACCAGGGGATCCTATTAGAATCCTTGTGCAACCACCATTTTCATCACAAAAACCCTAAGCAACTCTCCTTCAATGATTTTAGTTGTGTAATTAGAATTTGTTTCATAAATTTTCATTTTGTTGCATGAGCAAAAATTGGATTAGAGATATTTTTATCACCAACTAAATGTTCTATCCATAAAACTTAATTCCAATTTCAATGTTTGACCTTAAATAAAAAATGCATTTCAATTTGTAATTCAAATTTTCTCCTCATATGCAAGTAACATCACCAGAACTTACCGTTAGAACTTGCCTGAGTGATTGTGGTTTAAATTAAAACTGAAAGAAGATTTTAGTCTAAACCAACTTTTGTTTTTCCTGTAAGGCTGAGACGTTTTGAATTGAAATATCAATCATACTTACCCTTTTATGTCTTACTGCTTTGTTTGTATACGTCTTTGTTTTCTTTCATATATTACAATGTTTTATTTTATATATTACTGCCTTGTTTGAATAGGAGTATTGTAATGGTTTAATTAAATTCATAAGAACAAAAATACTTAGAAAAAGGCTCTGCATTGGACTCTGCTAAAATAGTACTTTATTCCCAAGAAACATTTGGTAGTTGGATAGGAACTACTGTAAAATTTGTATTGAATTTTATGTTAAGTGTAGGGAATATTAGGTAGATAATTCGATTAGAATTGTTAAAATAGAATATAAAATAATTATTTAATCGTAGCTTAAGTCTTGTAACTTATATTTTAATAGCTTATAGCATGCATTTAAACTTATTTTACATTAGAATATCATAGACTTTTAAATGAGCTTCATTAAAATAGCCTTGGATTTGAGCATTAATTATTTTCATTAAGTTTTGATTTAATTTCATAATTTTAGTTGTTGTTATTTATTTACTTTGATAAACTTGATTTCTTAGATTAATCGATTGTTTGATTCCTAGTTAAGTTGATTGGTGGGTTTTATTTTGTTGAATTTGGTTGAGTAGATTGAGTTTCTAACTTGATTTGGATTACTTATTTTCTTATTTTCCATACTTTGAGATTGTGTTTCTAGCATTAATCATAGTTGTTAGAATAGGATAAGATTTGGCCCTACATTTATAGTGTCATCACCTCAAATTTTAAGACTCCCTAGATTGACAATTTAACTGTCATATTAAACATAATTTGGTTTCCCTACATTTTTGGTGTCATTATTGGGAAGGTGCTAAAGGGGTTGAAGTATAGGTATATTGGTTTCTTTTACATTACATAGAAAGGGGAGGGGAAACGATAAGATGCAAAGATGATTTCACTACGAAATTTATGTGGTGTAACAACCTGACACATTCGCTTTGGTGGTTTACCCCAAATCCGTGTTGTTATTTTTCATGCAAATAAGTTTCCTATCTACAAGTGTGTTTATTTTTTTTCAGATGTTAGATTTACTTTCCACAAAGAATGCTTACTTTCTACAAGTTTATTTTCTACAAGTGTATTTATTTTTCCACAATAGTGTTTTAATGAAAGTGTGCTTATTTTTCCTTCTAGTGTGTTTAATTTTATGCAAGTGTGAGTTTGATTTATTTTTAGCAAGTGTTCTTTATTTTATATATGTGTGGTTTTCTTTTCAATTTTGCAACTAGTTTTTGTATTGCACATCAATTCGATATAGGCACATAAGTTCATTTTGTTGTCGATTTGTAGCTACCTCTTAAAGAGTTGTTTTGTGAAAAAAATGTTTACCATTTTTTTATCAAAATTTCTCAAAATATCAATTTAACATGATCTAAAATATTTATGCATAAGTTTAATTCGATTTAAAATATTTCTGCATAAGGTCAACCTGATAGGAAATTTCTCATAGCATGGAATTTGCATTCATTCTATATTTCTAATAGCATTAGGAACAAAATAACATGAAATGCATTTTTCCTTTCATTTTTCAGTACTAAAATTGAGAGATTTAGTTAAGGAAAATACTTGGTTTTTTGTATATTTTAGTAGGCTTCCTTAGTTTCATGTATCTTGTCTTCACCGAATATTAGCAACTAAAATATATAAAATACCCTACCAACCAACTTATCGTGCTGACCCTAGGAAATCAACAGATTTCCTAGCCCCTCATCCCAAAATACAATAATCCAAATAACTGGTTTCCTTAGTTCCAAAAATACTTCAATATTGGTGCAGTTTCCCCTCTTCTTTTTCAGTTCCCACCTCCTCCACCCTTGAGTTAACCCCCTCCTCGATAATTCCTCCTTTTTCCTCATATCACTAAGTCCTATTCCCTCCAGTAAAAACTAACCCCTTCCTAGTCCCGTAAAGCTTTCCTAAATACCGTTTCCTCCTCTGGAATCCTTTAGGCTTACTCCACCGCCCCCATCAAATGAAAAATACTATATTCTTATGTGCTTGTTATCTCGAGCATTTCAATGACATTAAGGTCAATTAAATTCAATTGAGTGAGTTGACTTCCCATTCATTAATAATTCTCTACATGTTCATTTGGGATCTTCATGAGAGAGTGGGATAATTATTAGTCCCACTCACCATTTTAAACATTAAACATGTTGGAATAAAATAATAATTTAATAGTTATTATTGTTGACCTTTGAGGTTGGTAGTGGTGAGTGTCTTAAATGTGTTATCAAATCCGGATCCGATGTCTTACATGGTAATAAATTAATGACAATTATTATTTTAATGACATGTTATCTTATCTCGTTTGGTTCAATTAAATAATTAAATACACTTTTAACTTTTCATGAAATGCTTTGGTTAATCCTATCAATAATTACTTTTCACTCAATAATTCATATAATTATTTTGTTAATCCTCTATGCTTTATAGTAAAAGAAAATTTTATCATTATAAATATTAATTAAATAATAATAGTCATAATCATAATAATAATTAGTGATAAATAATTAATGACAATATTTATCTGTTTGGTTGACAAGTACCCTAGTACCACCACATTATTCTTGTATTTATAAACAAAGAACCCTTAAGGGTTTTAAACAATTATGGTAAACAATTAAGTAGCACAATTATATTGATGCATATGGAACCTTTTCTATGTTTATTCATGATAATCCCAATTGACAACACTTAATCAATTACTTATTAAAATTTTCACATATTCTTAATAACCGAAATGTTCATGATCTATATTGGATCAATGCACAATTAACTTAGTTATTCACAACAAGTTATACAATTACTTGACATGTCAAGTATTTGTATATTTATACTAGTGTACATGTGCAATTCTTGTGCATGCATGGCCAGTTTATGCACAGGTTGGATATGTACTATAGGAAAACATCATCTTGCATATACATACTGCTAAATAATAATAATGATAATAATATTCTAGGCGGGTAGAAAAAGCATACATATATGATTACTTTAACATCATTATTTATTGTAACAATTAATCATTTAATATTTCATATCGTTATATTTTGTTCACATTAGTTTAATTACTTAATTACAAGTAAGGGTACCTACTACCACTTACATGGTGTCATGGAATCCCCAACCCTTAAATAGTACTAACTACATATCCTCCCTAAGCTTCCTCTACTAGTAAAAATGTGGATGTCGGCTTCACCGGCCTGACCACATATAAAACCTGAGAGTAGTCGTCACAACAAACATGTCCCCTCCTACGAGGCATCTAACCATCGTCATCACAACTATTTGGGAGGTGTGTCTTATCATGACTCTCCAACGACCTCCGGTATCACAATAACATAGGGTGGGAAATACATCCATCCCTCTCAACGTACTGGATCTATACCCTATCAATTCATACTATGCTGCTATTAGGACTATTGGATCGTTTCCTCGTATCATCATTTTGGGTTGCTAAAGTTTAATGCATAACAAGTTATTATTCCACATATCATACAAGGCATTCATCTATCGCTTAGCTCCAATGTCCTTTGGGTCAATACTTCGTAAAATACACATTTATAATGAGTAGTTCCACTTGATAATCAATTGATCCACAACATCATCCTCATCATTCTTTCATGTAATAATTTAATTCATCACACATATATATGACATATAATAATTCTATTGATCACATCATAAAATGGTATTCATGTGCCGCATCATACATTTCACATTTTATCAATCAAAATCTTTAAACATATACTCTCATCGTAAAAGAAATGAATCCCATGATAATCACAACATTGTAACCGCTAAACATAGTAACATAATAACCATGATGGAATTGTAACCATAGTAGCATCATAATCATAGTGTCATAATAAACACAGTCACATCATAATCTTAGTCCATCATGTCGTAAACAAATCTCACTTAGTCTAGCTAAGTCCAAAAATAAAATAAACAAAATAAAATGGAGTAGGTATGGCTAGTCAAAATATGGGGCGTTATAGTTCTTAAGAATTAGTTTTATTTTGGGTTGTGCAAATTTGCTTTGGAATTGTATTTATGTAGGTATATTTTTATTCAAATTATTAAAATATGTTTATATCTATGTGGTTTTTGTAAGAACCCTAGACACTAATTATTGTCTGAAGTAGGACCTATCAACCGACAAAATGGATTTAGAGGTGATCATGTTTTTGAGAAAGTCTCTCAAATCCTAGTAGTAGATGGGATTTCAATTTATTCTTCAAAACAAGAACACATCTTGATAGTAGTCAAGAATTTATCTACCTCTCTTGAAATAATAGAAGAACCATAGTCCATGATCTACAAAATGACTCACCTTACAAATATTCCAAGGAAACCGGAAACATGGAGGCCACGTTTGATAAAGAACGACTTGGCATTGAAGAGTTATACACATATATATCAAAATATCTTTCATGTACTCAATAAATTGAACATATAGAAGAGGAGAATCCGCATGGCATGATGAAGGAAGTTGACTATTAGGATTACATAGAAATCCCATTCCAAGAGGTAACAAGGACACAACACAATTGCTTCATTCAACACCTTCTGATATAGAAACAAGTAAGTTAATCGATTTTTCATATCCAAATAATTACTGAGGTAAACTTTTCATATGTGGATATGGGTATCCTTCTTATCTTACTTCACAAATGGTTACACTTAAAGAATTATTACACTTGAATAAAATATTTTTTTCTTTTTTCTTTTAGATAGTATAGGATGATAAGTAATATGTGAATAAATGATGCATGTTGTTAGATTAGTCCTATACAGCCTTATTATGTGTGTTCTTGGTTAAATATTGATGAGGATTTATTCTAATCATTGCAGGTACTTCTCTTTTTATAAATCGCAAGGTGTATGCATACTATTCTACAAAAGGGAAGTTATTCCATTCTATTTACTTGCTATGATTACTGATTTGACATATTACTTCACATGTTATCTTTCTTATTATTAATCTCACAAATATGCAACACCTATAACAAGAGAATGTTTTTTTAAAACTCTAAAGATTCTAGTCACACCCTCTCAACCTTATGTTTTTATAACGACTTATATTCCTCTGTTTATGCAAATTTTCAAATTTCATAGCCTTATATTATCATGGGATTATACTTAGAAAGTATATCTTATAAAAATTTATCGACATGGTACAATCCAATCGACTTCAAAAAAAATTAGGAGAGATTCTATATATAGTAACAAGGGAGGACATTGAATTACTTTTCATAAGGACACCATAATATATTAATGAGAAAATATTGGTTGTAGATACTAGAAGCACCTTTGGATCATCATCCAATGGCTTCATCCCATGGATTATTAAGCCATGAATTACTCTCTTTTGGTTTATTTATAATATTTTATGTTATTTCTAGGACATGGTTGCATAACATCTGGTATCATAGCTCTTTCCTCAGGGCTGGCTTCTGCAAAATGAGTCATCTTGGAATTTTCGATAAAACATTTTTTCTACAAGGACTCAAAGATCGAGGTTAAAATTGCACTTCTAAAATAGGTTGAAATATCTCTAGTCTGAAATTCATATCCTGATACATTACCTTTTCGAAGATAATTGCGTAGAAATCTAGGATTTTTTACTAGTCCAAAACCTAGTCTAAAACAGGTGTTCTAGGGAAAAAGGTCATATATGAGGAATCCAAGATCTAAATTGAGTGAAACCAGTTGCATAAGAAACTTAAGAAGGAGACGTATATATTTTTTATAAGTTTCAGATACATAAATGAAATATTGGACACGTGGAATACCGTACATGCTGGATATTCTGGATAGGACAAAAACAAGAAGCTTTGGGACATTTGCAATAAAAAAATTTGGAACATACAAATTAGGTTAGACCTATTGAATTGGAAAGAGGACACATAAAGGTACCACAAATTGAATTCAGACCCAGATAAGTCAAAATTCAGATATTAACTCAGTTACAAGTCTACCAAAAAACAAACTTTTGATCAAGGTTTGAAAGGTGTATGTCATTTTGCATTTGAATAGTGTTGAATAGAAGGATTTATTTGTGGTAAGCCATAGGGCGTTGATATATATATTTATTGTTCAAAATTCCACCAAAAGGAAGTTGAAAAAATCACATTCCACTCTAAATCCCAAAGGATTCATCCCCAACATACGATGAAATGGAAGACATATCTTTTTTAGTGTCCAAGTTGGAAGATATGATTAAAGGAAGTGTGGAAATTAACGACTTAGTTAAATTGGAAAAGAAGATGGCTAGTAAATAGGATATTAAAGGTATGTACACAAAAGAATATCTTGAAGACTTGAACGAATTTATCAATGATATAAAAAATAGCTTTGTTCCTCATGTACATACTCAAGAAGAGGATAAGGTGGAAAAAGAGGACTTATTCCAGTCACGTATGGAGAAAAATGAAAAAAAAATGAAGAGTAGGATGTTGGAGTCCTCAAAATTTGATGATTCACTACAACATCATGGGTTCAATTCATGTCTAGGGAACTACTTTATCCCCAAGGTTGACATGATAAATTTTGATGGAAAGGATCGAATCACGTGGATTTTTCAGATGGAGCAATTCTTTGATCTACACTAGGTGGCCACTTTGCAAAAGGTAACAATTGCATCCTTATGTTTAGAACCTGAACAATTTGTATAGTACCATTGGATTTGTGACTATAAAACTTACTCTATTATTTCTTGGTGTATATTCACAGAAGAATTGATTACGCATTATGGGGATATAAATAACAACACTTTCTTTAGCCAGTTGGTAAATTTAAAGAAAAAGGTCAAGTTACCGAGCACATCAAGCAACTTCAGCAGCTAACTCTCAGAGTGAATAATATTTCAGAATATCATTTGTTATATATCGTTATTGGAACTATTGGCGCAAAATATTAAACAAATTATAACATATATATCCAACGATTTAATTGTCAATCCAGAGAGAGTGTAAACTTGTGAGGTACATACAAAATATATGCAGAGGCAGAGTAGTTCTAACCTATTGTATAGTTGAAATTGAATTTAAGTTAGGAAAATAGGAAATGACATAAAAATAAATCTAATTGCAGAAAAATTCGTATTGACAATTTATAAGAAAGAAAGTGCTGAAAATATATATTAACATGGAAAAGTAACTGGGTTTGCATCAAAGCATAATCTCCATAACAATAAAAAATCCATTATATGACTAACTCTGAACTATTGTCTACTTCCAAACCACTAGAGAGGCCTCTAACCAAAATGAGGAGAGAGCCCTCCTATTTATACATGGATTCAAGATAACTAATCATAATTATAGATCCACTATTATCTCAAGTTATCCCTCAAAATCCTCAACAAATATACAACTCATCCATTCAAATCGTCAACAAATCTACAACTCATCCCTTCAAATCCTCCAACAAATATTGGATGAGATATTCTCTCCACATGTCCATGATCTTCTTTTTGAAATTAGCCCACATCTTGAGGATGAAATTCAAATCCGAGGCTAGGTGGTCACTTTTGAGCTTGTTAAAGTCTTCAAATACACCTGTAAGCATCCCCAAACTCTTCCAACTTTAAAGTATAATGAAAATATGTTATTTTTCTCAATAATTAACCACAAATTCACTCAAAATACTCAAAAATAAATGATTTGGAAAATGGTAATACAAACCCATATTTATTATGAAAGTGGTGAATATTAATGGTTTTATGGATGGATAAGATAGGAATAAGGTGACAAATGGTAAAGGAAAGATGAATAAAATGTGGTCTTTTTGCGGCTCAACATTCCTCCAAACTTGATTGGTTGCATGTCCTCATGCAACTATACATTGATTCTTTTTAAAACTTTTGGCTTTGTAGCTGACCTTCACATGATGTTGGTATGTAAGAGTAAATCATTCTAGGTTTTAAAATGCATGAGTGGCAACAATTTTCCTTATGGTTGGTTCTTGTGTAACAACCTTAAGTATAACAAATGTTGGTTCTTGTGTTAACAAACATTCATTTCTTTTACTTGTATTTTTGCCGAAGTACATAATATTTTTTAAAAAGTATCAATGCATTAGAAATGATGAACCATCCATGTATATTAGAAAGCCTTTTGTTCATATTATAAATCATGCTAATATATACAACATAGTTTGGGAAAGACACGTTGGTTAATGGTAAATGAGATGATGAATATGTAAAATGGTAATGAATAGTCCCCCTCCCCCCCCCCAACTTAAGATGTATTAGGTTTATGAAAAGGAGAAAGGGAATGGAGTGAGGGAATTTCCCAAATCCATTCATTTGCTAGCATTTAAGGAATTACATGGCTAAAGATTAGTAAACAACATACCTCCACTTACCCAAAAAGTTGATGAACTTATGCAATAGGAATGTGGCTGCTGTTGCTGAATAATAGAATGTGAAGTGAAGGATCTGAACTACTACTTGGTTGGATGAAGTAAAAGATGAGAGATGAAAGTAGAAATGCAAGACTCTGATATGGCTGAATTATGCTGCTGTAAAACTATTGATGGTGTCATGAAAAGTATATAGTCTTCACTTGCTACAAAACTCGATGGTACACTTCTTTCCATGCGAATAAATTTGTCGATGTCAAACATGGAAAGAAGCCATTGGATTAACGACCATTGATGAATGTCATTAACTAATGTGAGGAAATCTCACCACTGATGTCAATGAGTGCCAAGCTACCTAAGTACATTGTGCGAAGTGCTAATAAATGAGCTTATGTCAATCTACTTGCAAGATTTAACGATCAAGGGACATTGATGTATTCCCATCATTGTCAGCGAGAGAACTTGCCATTAAGGCATGCAAGCCTCAAGGTACTCAAAATTAAATCTAGTCTCTATCCTAGATAAGGTGTTGAGGTCGATGGGGAAATACTTGTTGAAAGGTGGGCCTTAAGGAATCCCACATCAGTCAACACGAGTTATACATAATGAGTGGTAAGACTATAAATAAAAGATATGAGAATCAAACATTTTTATGGCAGGGATAACAAAGTAATGTAGTCATGAAAAGGAAGCTTAATGGTTTCATTCATAAGGAAAAAGATAAGTGAAATTGAGGAAAAATGTTTGCGACTCAGAAAGGTAGACATGCGGGAAGTTATGATGTATAAGGCAGTGAAAAAGTATACTCTGACATGGATGATGGATAATCTTGGAAGGAAAAGGGTAAATAATCATGACATGGCATAATTGGTTTCTGAAAAGCTTTTTTATTGCAACAGAATGTCATGACAAACATGGTGTAAATTCAACTTCTTTAAGCTTTCAATGGAACATTTTGCTGAAAAGTTTCTCCGATTCTAGAAATCAATTTTGCACGTCATTTGTTCATCTTTGAATCTGCAAAAGGTTATCACTTTCTTGCAACAAACTTGTGAGTATTAAAAATACAAGAAAACATATGCTTAAAAAGTTAAAGAGAATAATAAAATGCTCTTATACCTTAAAGTAGCAACCCTTCTTGTCGAAACTTGTTTCCGAGTGAGTTGCAAAAACAAGTTAGCATAGTAATCATACAATTTTGAGAAGATTCCAAACTCATTTAAAATTTAAAATTTTATGATTTTATTTGTTACCTAATGCCTTTTATTTTATTTTTATAATGTTATCACGGCCCTTTATTATTGCAGTGTTTTTTAAATTTGATTTATTTACCACAAGAACAAATAAAATTGGAACAAAAATCAAAATGTTTACATCCTAATGCATCTTTATGTAATGATTGCACAATAGAGAGAGAGAAGGTCGACCCTTTCAGTGGTCAACCCCTCTAAAAGCATACTATCTTAATGATTTGGAGTGTGCAAACAAGCGACAAGTTTGGAAGTTTGAATAACCATGCAAGTACCGATCTGAATGAACATGCTGTTGGAGGTCTAAATAATCCTTCATGTTTTAAGCAGATATGAAAATTTGTTAATTAGATAAATGAGTACATGAATTACAAAGAATGAAAGAAATGCAGCTTGATATTGCATAATCATTCTCAAGCATGGTTTATATGAAAATCATAACAAAATTGAAACAAAATCCTACCTCCCCCAAACCAAAGATGTGCCAAGTCTCACTGTGTGAAAATAAAAATTAAGAAGAAGGTTTAGCTGCGATAGCAGCTGCCTTCAGTTTTAAAGAAGATCACTTATATATGGGTCAGTGCAAGAAGATGATGGACCTTTAAGATGCAATCCTAGTTTTCAAAAACAACATCATGCTACCAAAAAATACATCAACCCGAGCCTGACATAGCACTTGGTATGGTTCAACCCCAGCCTGACATGTCATAAAACATGTAGGATAGGAAGACACATCATGCACGCATTATAGAATTACAAAACGCATACGCGTTATATAACTACAAAACATGTGCGCGTTTTGTAGTTATATAACGCGTATGCGTTTTGTAGTTATATAACGTGTATGCATTTTGTAATTCTATAACACGTGCGCAATGTGTCTTCCTATCCTACATGTTTTATGACATAGTTCTAAAATGCACACGCGATATGAAAAATAAAAAAAAATAAAATACACAGTCCCGAGCCCATTTTCATTATCAGAAATGCGATTTCGACGGGCATCGCAGCGTTTGGAGCGTTTGGAGCGAGATTTCGATAGGCATTGGAGCGTTTGGAGCTGATTCAAGTGGAAGGGAGGAGATTTCACACCCACCATTGGTTGATTCCTATACCCTCTCTTCATTTTATAACAAAATTACCATTTTATAACAAAATTACCATTTTCCCTCTTAATGGCCATCAACCATGTTTTATGATTCCTCTTATATATGTTGTGTCAAGTGATGTGTGTCTTTGTTTAATATTTATTTCATACTCACATGGAGTGTTGATTTTTATAATCGTTTTGCATTTTGTGAATATTAGTTTATGGTTCATATTTGGAATGTCCTCTTTAAGGATGGGAATAATGTAGTGTATATGGGAATATATATCTTCTCTTTAATTATCAATTGATCAATGTTTGCAAACTCTCATATTCAATAAGGGTTGGAATCATTAAAGCCTCCATTAGGGTAATGGGGTCACTTTGGAATCAAAATGATAAGAGATCATGTTTGGGGATACTATGGCAAATCAATACTAGGTTCGGGTTAGAGTAGGTGCATTTGACATGGGATTTCAAGAGTTTCAATAATATTCTAGTTGTTTTCACCTTCTAGGTTTCCCTTGTTAATCTCAACCTCATTAGAAATGGACAACCACATAACATGGATATTTTATCCACCCTATGTTCCATCGTTAGTAATTTTTGAGGAGTCATTATCTCATTGATATCTAGTCTTCATCCATTCTAGGTTCTCTCAATTACATAACTTATAACCCTATGAGGCATGCAACTAGAATCAACCCTATTTTTGTAATCCATTCAAATGCCAACATTTCCTTTGATATTACTGATTTTGGTGCCAACTAGGAGAACTACTATGTCATGAACCATAGATATTTAAAACAACCTTTACTAGATGTGTATTCACCATATATACTTGTTGGTAGCAACCCACTTATTGCAAAGGCATGTTAAACACAGTTTATTTTGATGGGGTTTCGCAAATTTTTGTTATCTAGCTTATGCTTTTGAATTAGTTATGTGGTGACATTTTATTTACTATTATATAGGTCTATGTGATGGTTGGATGTTCTGAAGATAATTGGATTTAGATGCATTTACATTTTGAATTTTGAAGAGATGTCATTATATACCATGTATACGTTTCTAATTATTTTCTTATTGATTTTTTTATTGTAGTTGCGGCCATGGACCCGAATGCGGAAATATTGAGAGAGCTTGCCCAGTTGAGAGCCTTGAGTAGTGCTTTTAGTGCTGGTTACAGAATCCGACGTTCACTTGCATCCACTTTGGATGCAATTGTTGAGACCATCACAATGTCAAACAACGTACTATATGATATGGCTTCATATAGAGAAAGAAAGAGACATGAGTATGTTGATGGGCTTAGCTACAATGCAGTAAAAAAGTTGAAAATCACGAAGGAGAATATATTTTCATTGTTTAGGGACCCTCGCATGGGGAAAATCCAAAATACAAACAAGCCACATATCTCTATTGAGTGGTGCACATATCAACCATTTGTTGATAACTGGATGGACAGATGGTATATGGTTTTTGATATGCCACCGCAAAACAACAGGGAAATCCCGTTGTACTTCCTTTGGAAAATGTATGCAGAGTTCATGTTGGGAAAACACGTAAACTATTTTGATATGTTGCAGTTTCAGGGGATCGGTAGGGGGATGCCCCAAAATCAACCCAATGCCAGGCTTCGAGACGCTGATCGCCCTATCCCTACACCTCGCAGGCAGTTGCCTGGGCCAGATGTCCCACCTCTACATCATGTGATTCCACAAACACGTGATGCATTTTTGAGTTTGGCACGGGCCATTGTTCGCCATAGCACTATGGTTCAGCATATGGGTGAGGATGGGACATCTGTCCCTGGTGTGGTACATACACCAGGTCCTCATGGTGCAGGACCATCATCTAGTGCAGTACCACCCACTGGTGCAGCACCATCTACTGCAGCACCATCTACTAGTGAAGCACCATCAGCACATTCCCAGCCCACTTTTGAGCCTCACGAGTGCACATCGTGTGGTCTTCCATTCTATGGTCTTTCGTTAGATATTGTATTCAGTGGGTTTTTGAGTGATGTATGTATATGGTTAATTGTAATAAATTCTTCGTTTATTTTCCTCTTTGTACACATATGTATAGTTTGAGCTAATATATTAATTTTATGAACTTGCAGCTGATGCTTTATGGTAGAAGCGACCACCCAAAGTATCATGTCCCACACTCTACACAGGGGCAGGACATTCCATCCACTGATCCCGTATCTCACACCGAGGTAAAAATTTTAAAATTTCAGTTTTTTAATACTTGTTAAATTGTTAATTTCCACATACTGTACATGTTAGTTCACTAATGTTATCTACGGTCTAATATATACAATTATTAAACTTACAGATGCCGGATACTTCATGGGGGAAAGCAGTGATGGAGGTAGGATCCATATATGGGCAGATGCCAGATCCTACACTAGGGGAAGCAATGATGGAGGTAAACATTTTAAACATTTAAAAAATGTCATTTTTTAAATACGTGTATGTCCGTTGAATCATCCATGTCTAGCTACATGAACTCTTTTTGACTATAGGCTGGTAGCGAAACACCTGGACCACTTCCTGGAGTTGTATCTGCTTATAGGCCATATGTGAACAAGGGCCAAGTCTATGTGAGATGACCTACTCCTAGAAAGAGTGTGGTTGTCTGCGACCATGGAGATACTGATACCATGGTAATTTGTATATCCTTCGATGATATTTCTTGGTTAACTTGAAATCCAGTGCATAAAATATTTTGTTAATG